>RJWJ010034533.1:0-17196 GCA_004363605.1 Indri indri | reverse complement strand
ATGAAGAGGGGAATGCAGATGTGCCTGGAATTCCTGTAGTGAGAGAACTTGTCGGAAAGTTCTCAGTATTTGTGAGAGTAGTTCTCACAGTGGGAGTTGTGGTCGGGGTCGTGCTAACAAGGGATGTGACTTCTGTATTCTGGACGGTTGGAGAAGATGGGACGATGTTTGTGAAGGTTGCTGAGGTACTGGGAACAGTGGGTGTTGAGGCGAGGTCTGTCAACGTAGTGAATGAACCTGTGGTGCCCACAGATGAGGGAGTGAAAGTTGTCAGTGTTGGGGTAGGCATGTCTGTACTCAGAGCAGATGGGGTCACAGTTGTAGAAGTCACCAGCATCCCCCCAGTACTGGGAGGTGGGGTGATGACAGTGGTGGACGTGCTGACTGTGGAGTAGATGTCCGAGGAAGTGAAGCTGGGTGTGCTGTGTGGGGTGGGCAGGGTGACTGTTCTTACCAAGTCTCTGGTAGCAGTCTTCACTGTTTCTGTGGTTGGGAGAGAGGGAGAGGAGGGTGTGAGAGACATCATACTGGATGTTGTGTCTGTCACAGTGGCCGTAGAGGTGATGTCAGTCGTGGAGTATGTGACAAGGCTAGTGGGAAGGTTCGGGTAGGTGGTCTCAGATGCAGGTGTAGACCTGCTGTCGGTAGTAGGGTGTGTGGTCAGCAAAGTAGACAGAGGGGTGGTGAAGGTCTCCGTGGTCCCCCTGGTGACAGGTTCTGTGCTTGGAACCGGTATAGAAGATGCAATCCTACTGGTGGGTGATGTTAAAACATTGGTGGTTGTGGGAGGAGAGCTGGTGGTTGTCCCTGAAGCCACTGTGTTTGCGAGAGTGGCTGAAAAAGTGACAAGGGGAGCATAGGAAATATCTGTCTTGAGAGAATGCATGGAAACATCACTGGTGGGAGTCAGTGTGGATTTCCCAGTGGATGTGGCTCTGGGGCCGGTGAAGGTCAACAGGCCTGTGGCTATGGGTGCCACAGTGGACGGAGGTGTTTCCACAGTTGTGGGTGTTGTGAGTGTGCCGGTGGTGGTGAGTGTGGGGATGGAACCAGCTGTTGTGTGGGGTGTGTGGGTGGTGGCCGGAGTTGAGGAGACACTCTCTGTGGGAATGGTGCTGGCAGTGGATGAAGAGGGGAATGCAGATGTGGCTGGAGCTCCTGTAGTGAGAGAACTTGTCAGAAAGTTCTCAGCACTTGTGAGAGTAGTTCTCACAGTGGGAGTTGTGGTCGGGGTTGTGCTAAGAAGCAATGTGGGTTCTGTATTCTGGATGGTTGGAGAAGATGGGATGATATTGATGGTAGTTGCTGAGGTACTGGGAACAGTGGGTGTTGGGGTGCCGTCTGTCCTCGTAGTCAGTGAACCGGTGGTGCTCACAAATGTGGGGGTGACTGCTGGTGTTATTGTAGGGATCCTTGTGCCAGGACTCTCTGTGGATTGGGTTGTGGATGTCTCCCGGGTACTCAAGGTGGTGGCAGGCGAGGTTAGGGCAGAGGGGGCTATGCATGAAGGTGGAGAAGACAGAAGCCCACTACTGGGTATCTTTAAGGTGCTGGTTGTCATTGGGGTAGAGCTGGCGGCTGTGGAAGAACTGGCACTGTTGGTGGGTGTGGTTGATGAAATGATGGGGGAAGTAGATGTGAGTTCTGGGGTGAGAGTTTCTCGGAAAGCGTCACTCGTGGGTGTTGCAGGCGTTGTTAGTACCCTGGTGGAGGTGGTGGAATGGGTGGTGGCGGTCTCTGTTTTCAGTGTACCACTGGTGCTAGGAAATGAAGTCGGAATCGTGGCCATTCTGATCAGGGTGGTCCTGGTGGTGGGTGAGAATATGTTATGAGTTCCTGTTGTTAAGAAGGTTTTTGTAGTATCTAGAGAAGACGTAGTGCCAAAGATGGGAGTAATTTCTGGGGTGGGGGACTTGGTTGTACGGACACTTGCAGGGGTCAGGGTCGTCCTTCCTGTGGTTCCAGTTGTAGAGGAGATCACGGTGTGGAGGGTTTTGTCCATGGCTGTGACAGAGGAGGAGGGTGGGGTTGTGGCAGTGTTGGTGGTGGGCAAAGATGTCATGGCTGAGGTCACTTTCTCAGTGGTGGTAATAGGGGAAGTGCTGGTGACAGTTGTGGCTGGCCTCTGTGTCACAGGACTGGGGGTGTAAGAGCTGGTGAAGGATGCCTGGGTCACAGTCACACAGGTGGTGGTGGGGTAGGAGGTGGTGACTGTGAAATTCGTTGGATGTACACACTCCGTGGTGGCTGCATAGACAAAGACGGTGGGTGGGGTAGTTTCAACCTTGAAGACAAACTTGGATGGTGGGATTGCTGAGGTGTTGGAATCGATTAGAGATTTGATCAATGTTTCAGAAACGGGCTTATCATGAGGGTAGGTGGTGAGAGGGGTGGGTGTGTTTTCCCTGTTGCCAGGAGCAGGAGAGGAGGGCTGGGGGGGACTGAGTGCGGCGTGGGCCGCGCCTGCCCCGGGGGGAAGCGCATGGGAGGTGGCCGTGGCCGTGGATACGGTTCCTGTATTGGTGGTAGAACAGAGAAACGCGCTAGTGAATCTGCAGGCCATTTTGTCACAGCACACCACACAGATTACGCACCCCTCCACGTTACAGACACATGTCACAGAGGGTGGGATGTGCCAGGCTCACGCCCCCACCCGAGGTAGTTTGGAGCCCACCTACTCGGTTCTGGAACCCACCTACCGTCTGCGTCTGCTCTTGGGGGAGCAGTGGGGGGGAGCCCTCAGCCCCTCCCTGGCCTTGTCTGCATGGTAGCCCTCCTGTGCTCCCCTCCGTCTGCTCCTCCCTCTCCTCCCCCTGCTGCCTGGAGTCCTCCCCCCCCCACCCCTGCCCTCTGCTGGGAGAGAGAGAACCCAGCCAAGTTCCCACCAGGGAACAAGCAGCCAGAGGGGGAAGCTGCGTAGAGAATACCAAAGGGGAAAAGAGACAGAGCTCAGCCTCCGCTGGGATTGAGGGACATGGACCAAGGACCACACTGAGAGGCTGAGAGATGGGACAGAGAAGGAAGCTTCCAGAAAGAGCTGCGTCAGCAGGCAGGCATGAGTCCCCAAGACCTTAAGGTTTAGTGGTGAGTGTTAATCACAAAAACAGACATTGTATATAACTATTCTGTTTCAGCCACTGGATTAATTAGTTTACCAACTTGAACCCGCTCACTCTATAGATATCAGGGAGCTGGCTGTGCCAGGGGTGAGGGGACAGAGGAAGGCGGACGCAGCCTGATGGAAGTGCAGGGAGGGCGAGGTCAGTGTGGGCGACAGAAGGGCCAAAGCAGGAAGAGCACTCCTCTGGGGAGAGGTGACTCCCACCACCCCCCCAATTCCGCTGTGTTACCCTGCCACCCGCTCAGCGGACAGCGCAGCAGCTGTCCTTGTCCCCTCCCAACTGGTTCTCCTGCACCCTGAGCTCCGAGCCGCCTCTTCTCCGCTCCCTGAGGCCCTAGAGCACCCCAGCCCCAGAGCATCAGGAAGGTCACTCCAGCCCCTCCCACCTCTCCCCTCACCTGCGGCCCCTGGGGAGCCTCTGAGCATCCAGAGGAGGCCGAGGAGCCAGAGCAGCTGCATGGGACTGGTGGGCAGGGCAGCCCAAGGGGCTGGGGGCAGAGCCAGCGCCAGAACAGGGACAGCAGCAGGGAGGCAGCACCCAGCTCAGAGTGAAAGTGATGGTTACCTGGCCTGCTAGGCGTGAGAGCTGAGCACAGCCTCACCTTTGCCCCGCCCCACCTCACCCCTTTTCTCCCCACCCCTTCCTCTCTGCTGGACTTCAGTGCCATGGGGTGTCAGGCAGGAGAGCTGCTGGTGGCCCAGTCCCCAGCCTGCCTGTCCCCAAGCGCCTTCCCTGGAGGCTGCCCTTCCTCCCCCGCCCCCATGGAGGGGGCTTGGACTCTGGAGTGTGGGCCGGCTCCTGCAGCCTCTACTTAGTTTCGGTTCCTCCTACTGGGGCCCTGGTAGAACTTGCAACTTGCTCTCCTCAACTCCCGCCCTGTCCCTGTCTTGCCATCGCTCTCTCCTGCCACCGGCAGGACCCCACAGCCAAAGTTACACAGAATTCAATCAGAAGTCACTTTACTATCTGAAGAGTCAAAGCAGGTCCCAGAAAAGGAACAGATGACCAAAGGAAACAAACAAAAATATGAGTTTTGACTTAGCAAATTTTTTGACCTTCATAGATAACCAGTTGCTTCCTAGCAACTACTAGGAAGTTTGAGCCCATCCAGTGTGGGCACAGGTGTGAAGAAGAAATGTTCTTACCCAGCTGATAGGAGTGTGAGCGGGTTGGGTTGCTTTGAAAGGACAATTTGATGGTATCCATTAAAATTTTAAATGCATGCCCTAGGACCACCATCTCACCCTCTGTCTCTGTGTCCAAAAAGCACCTCAAGGAGGCATTCGCAAGGATGTTTATTGCGACCGCTTTATTGCAATTCCAATAAAAATTGGAAACAACCCAAACTGGATTGTTTCAATCCAGTAAGACTAGGGGATATTCAAGCTATGGAACACTGTGCTTAAGTCAGAAAGAATGGTATCATGGAGAGACACCCGCAATGTCTTGTTACGTGAAAGCAGTAACATAGTTTGGTTGGACACAGGACACACAAACACATATATATATGTAAGTGCTTTCAAACTTTGGGAGGGGGTCACCTACCCAGCAACAAGTTTGAGGTTAGCTCTGAGAAGCAGGACGGGGAATTTTCGTCCTTTCTCGACTGTGCTAAGCCTTGGCTTGTGCGGACTTGAACAAACACTGACACAGTTTCTAACAGCCCAAGCCCGCAGCCCCAGGATGACCCCAGCCTCCCTTAAAAGTGCTTGCCTGAGAAAGCAAGGCTACCAGAAGAATTTCCTGGTTTTCCAGCCAACACCTGAGGACAGGGCCCCTGTCTCCCAGCTCTGCGGGAGAGGAGGAGTCTAACTTCAGTAAGGCCACTTGGCAAACCCGGATGGGTTTCTCAGGGGCCACCCCCTCTTCCTACTTTTTGTAACTTTTCACATCCCTGCCTCTACTGATCCCCCCATCCCTTCCCCATTCCCACGTTCTCCCTTTAAGACACCCAGTTACCTCTGTACAGGTCAAAGTTCAGTTCACACTGGACCCTTCCCTGTTGTAGTAGTTATTATTGATTATTTTATTTTATTTTTTTGAGACAGAGTATTGCTCTGTTGCCCGGGCTCAAGTGCCGTGGCATCAGCCTAGCTCACAACTAGGCTCCAACTCCTGGGCTCAAGCAATCCTTCTGCCTCAGCCTCCTGAGTAGCTGGGACTACAGGCATGCGCTACCATACCCGGGTAATTTTTTTATATATATTTTTTTAGTTGTCCAGATCATTTCTTTCTATTTTTTCAGTAGAGACGGGGTCTCGTTCTTGCTCAGGCTGGTCTCGAACTCCTGACCTTGAGCGATCCACCCTCCTTGGCCTCCCAGAGTGCTAGGATTACAGGTGTGAGCCACCGCACCCCCCATTATTATTGATTAAATCTGTCCTTAGCACTTTAGCTAGCCTCGGGCTTTGCTTATCTCTGACAACTTGGAGACTGTGTTATGTGTCTGAAGGTAATGGAAAAATAACTTTAAACCTCAAATAACGCGGGCTGCTGCCTCGTCCGCTATGAAGCTCAAGTTCAGCCAAGACGCGACTTTCACATGATGGAAATTCAGACCAGGAGGTGACCCCAGCCTCGGCACAGGGGGACACAACCAGAGAGCTTGGTGGGGGGGGCGGGGAGAGGGGACTCGAGGTGGGTGCAAGAAGGACTACAGTCCAGGGGGGAAGCATTTCAAGGCAGAGGTCAGAGTGCCAACCTCACCACAATTGGGGGTTTCTCTTAAAAAACAAGAATACAAAATTACGAACATAAAATTAGGTCTGATCCTTGCTAAGGGAAGAAGCTCTGCAGAGAGGAACACTGCAAATCCTCCTCTTCCCAGCAGGCCCAAGCCCGGGGAAGGGCCAGGGGTTGCAAAGGCAGCCAGTGAACTCCAAAGCCTGGAGGTCTTGAGGGACTGTGGTTGTCCCTCTCATGTCTCCTGGGTGTCCCCCTAACCCCCGCCGGCTTTATCCTGAGTCCCTGGAGGGATCCCAAAGGAAAGGCTTGATGCATACCCACCAAGCAATGCTGGCTGCTCCGAAATTGAAACCCTGGGAATACATGATATTGACCCAGCCTCAGAGGGTGTGCGGCCAAGTTGGGGAAGTAGGTGGAGGAATAAAAAGAGAAAGGGTCCAGATGAGGTGGTTCTGGAAGCCAAACAATGACACCACTGGCACAGCTATGTGAGGGGAGAAGACAGGGGTCTGGGCCACTCTTAGGGTCCTCCTCGTCAATTTTGTAACACATTTGACCAGTTTGCCCAGTATTAAGGTCTTTGTTTTCAAAAAGTTTTGTTGCCTGTAGTCCCAGCTACTCAGAAGGCTGAGGCAGGAGGATCCCTTGAGCCCAGGAGTTCGAGGCTGCAGTGAGCTAGGCTGATGCCACTGCATTCCTGCCTGGGAAGCAGAGCAAGACCCTGTCTCAAAAAAAAAAATAAAAGGAAAGAAAGTGTTGTTGCTGTTTTTCAGAGCAGTCTCCTTGGAGACCACTGGAGCCACGTGGCCAAGCCTCAGGGTTGCCCAAGACGCTGCAAACAAAGCTGGGCTATCAAACACCATGAAATGCTGTCACTGTGCTGGGAACGCAAACATGAAGGGGCCCCTGTTGTAAGGAGCACCAGGGTCCTGGGAAGGTGGCTCCCTGCTCTCTCCCCATCGCCCCTTCTCTTTCATACCCCTCCTCTGCTCCAGCCACCAGACCTCCTGACCTCAGGCTTTGCCCATCTCCTACCCACCAATTCCCTCTCCATCTCCCTCCCTCTTTCTCTCAGCCTTGAAAATCCACACCTCTGCCAGGAAGCCAGGTGGAATCAGGACGTGACTTCTCCCACTCTGAAATCGATGGTGTTCATTACCAATATCTCTCCCATGCTGCTGGCTTAGCATTTACTGGCTGGGAGCAGTCTTTTCAACACCTGCCCAGAAGGGAGAGGGAAAGGTGACATCTTTGCACTCTGAGCTGGGGCAGTGGCCACTCTGCCTCCAGAGCCAGGGGAGCCCTAGCCCCACTCAGGGAGGAGGTGGACAAGCTGAGACTGCAGGGATCCTCTTGCTGCGGTCCAGAAATGCCCCCATGCCCACGTGGGCGTGCTGGAGAGGATGGAAGAGAAAGAGTGCTCTACAGGGTTGAGAGATGCTGCTGTGAGCGTCAGATGTGGCCTGTCTGTAGGCTGCCCACGCACAGCGGAGACCCAGAGGTGGCTCCAGAAATTAATGCAGTCCCAGCCAGAGCTCAAGCAGACAAGAGGGCTTCTGGGGAGAAGGAAGGGGCAGACATGGGAAGACCAGAGCTTAGGCTGGAGCGGGTGGTCCAATCATCAGTGACATCCACCTGGCACCTCACTCCACAGTCAGGTGACACTAAGTGGGGTTAATGGGAAGTCAGTGGGGGGGAGGGGCACTGGCCTCTCTCCAAGGCCCCACTGTCATCACAGGTACCTGCAGGAAGATGTAAATCCGGGAAAGCACAGGCTGGGACCATCCCCCAAATGTCAAGGACTAGGGACGACATGTCAGGGAATAGTCACTCCTTCTCCCCAACCCCTAGGCGTGGAGGTGGGGGGAGTTGGGAATGCTGGGCCACTGTGTGATTATCTGAATAGTAGCTGCAATTGTCACAGATAGTGTCCGGTGCTGGGAGTCAGGGGAGCTGTCTCTGAAGTCATGGTGCGGGGAGTGTCCTCGTTGGTAGGGGGAACTGATCTGCTGCTTGCAGATGAAAAGCTGCTACTTGGCTTTGAGACCAAAGAGAGAGTTGCTATAGCAGTCAGGAGGTGTCAGGTTATGCTGAGGTAACAAACAGTCCTAAAGGCTCTGTGGCCGACAACAGCAAAGGTTTATTTCTCACTCCTCCTACTTGGCCATCTCAATGTCTGTGCCATCCTCCAATGCTGTTTTCACTCTGGGACGCAGGCTGGTGGAGCACACCCTGTCGGGGACATTGCCAATCTCAAGGCAGTAGAAAGCGACAGATGGCCAAACCGCTAGCTGGCTCCCAAAGCTTCTTTCCAGAGATGATGTGTGTCCGTTCGACCCGCACTTTACTGGCCACAAAGCAAGTCACATGGTTGCCCTGGTATTAATAAAATACTATCAGGGAGAGGCCCTGCAAGGCGAGCGGGGAGGTGTGATCCACCCCAGGGAGGGAAAGTAGTATTTGCAACAATAACACAGTGTAGGACAGCTGGGACCTGGCAGGGTTATGCTAATCAAGATTCCCTCAGTGACACTGGCAGGCAGGATGGACCCTGGTGGGTCTCTGTGTGCCCTGCAAGTGGAGATGGTCTCTGAGACGCTAGAATTAATTAGGAGGCTCAGGTGGGGTGCTGGTCGGCTGAACCCAGTATTCAAGGATGTTGGAGAACTGCCTGGAGGTTAAGGAGAGTAAACCCCGGTACTGGAGAAACTGGGCACTGCTGCATGTTAGAAAAGGGAGGTATCCTCCCAGGATTGGGGAGATCTGGCGGGTTCTTATAGAAGTGTTGGAAGTGGCTCCTATCAATAGGAAGGAGGTACTTGTGGCACAGGGTCCTTTGTCTAGACATGCGGAGGTGTGAGAAGCAGAGATGGTAACAACTGGTGGCACTTCTGGACACTTCGTAGAAGATGAGACAGTGATGTTTTGGTACTAGTAAGAGGTGACAGAATGTGTTATTTCACATCTTAAAATCAAGGTATGGTAATATCGAGAAGAAAAATCAATTCACAGAGGAATATATGCAGTATAACTCTATTTATAAGAGTTTTTAAAAGGCTAATCTAAGCAATATTTTGGTTAGGGGTACATATATATATAGTAATACTACAGAGAAAATCAAAGTAATTATTAATACAAAATTCAGGATAGCAGTTCTAAATTACATGATGCTTAATTTCCTAAGCTTGGTAGTGGGTACCTGGACATTCTTTTTTATTCTTTAATCAGTTTGTGTGTTTTCCACACTTTTGTATACATAATATAGTTCTCAATAAAAAAATAATTGAAGGAACTAGACAGTAGCATAATACATTCTAAATAATCACATACTCAAGCTATTTTTATCAAAATAAAAACCAAAACCAAGATAGGGTGCTCACAGTTGACATTATTATTTCAACATTGCTTGGGACGGTTTTGGCTAATGTGTAAGGCAAACATAAAAAGAAATACTTGGCATAAATAATTGAGAAAAGTTAAATTTTCCCATTTTTGCTGATGAAATTGTTGTATAACTAGAAAATCCAATGGGAGGAAAAAAACTACTATATTAATGAGAGGCCTTGATAAGGTGGCTGGATAGAACATAAAATAAATAATTTTCTATTCTAGCAATAACCAGCTAGAAATGGACATTGGAAGAAATGTTCTATTCACAATAGAAACTCAAGTGGAAGAATATTTAGAGATAAATTTAACAAGAAAGAACATATATGAGAAAATCTATAAGATTTCTACTCAAGGGTATAAAGCCCTTGAATGGATATACCAAGTTCTTGGGTATGAAGATTTTTATAACATAAATATGTCTAGTCTTCTAAAAGTAATGTATACATTTAATGCAATTTTAATTAAAATCACAACAGGGTTGAATTTTTTAAAATGGCTACAATTACCATAAAGCTTGTGTAGACAAATAAATGTCTAAGAATATAGCAGAAAATTGTGAAAAATAATAGTGAAGGAGCTTGCCTTGTAATATATTAAAACCTACTAAAAAAATTAAAATAAAAATAAAGCATACTATAAAACTACTGTAATGCAAACAGTATGATATTGCCGTAAGAATAAACAATAGGGCAGGAGCGGTGGCTCATGCGTGTAATCCTAGCACTCTGGGAGGCGGAGGAGGGAGGATCGCTTGAGGTCAGGAGTTCCAGACCAGCCTGAGCAAAAGTGAGACCCCGTGTCTATTAAAAATAGAAAAAATTAGCTGGGCGTGGTGGTGCATGCCTGTAGTCCTAGCTACTTGGGAGGCTGAGGCAGGAGGATCGCTTGAGCCCAGGAGTTTGAGGTTGCTGTGAGCTAGGCTGATGTCACAGCACTCTAGCCCGGCCAGGTGACAGAGTGAGACTGTCTCAAAAATAATAATAATAGTAATAAACAATAGATCTATGAAACAGAATGCAAAAGCCAGACATAGATCTCATGATTTTAATATACAACAAAGGTGGAACTTAATTCAGATGAAAGAATGGTTTATTTAATAACACAACTGATTATCTACATAGCAGAAAATAAAGTTGGATCTTCATCTTACAACATTAAATTTTGAAGCAAAGTAAATGAAAGACAGAAGAAAAAAACACTTAAAAATTCTAGAGGAAAATTTAGGAGAAATATTTTAATCAAAGCAACAAGCCCAAAAGCTGTAAAAATAAAAGTAGACATATCCTACTACATTAAAAAGCAACTTTTTATGGGGGAAATGTACCAAAACAATGCAAAGTAGACAAAGAATAAATTGGGGAAAATTATTTGCAATGCAAATGATAGATAAAGGGTTAATGTCAGTAATATACAAATAGCTTTTACAAATTTATATTTTAAAAACCCAAGTTGTTCAACCCTATCCTCTTGGGCACTGTATGTTTAATGCCTCTTCCTAAGATACTTTCGGGATTCACAATATAATTTTGTTGGTTATTTAAGGGTCTCATAGTATGTTTATAATATAGGAATCACAGGTAAAATGTTTTTCAATATATTTTTTCCAATTTCTGTTTCCATGTGAAATTTGTTCCAGTTGAAAGTTTTTGTTTTTCTTTAATATCTGTCTGTCTGTCTGTCTGTCTGTCTCTCTCTCTCTCTCTCTCTGTCCTTCCTTGTTTGTTCTATGCAGACATAGTGATCCCTAGGATATAATCAAGTGCTTACTTCTCACTAGCACAAAATCTTCAGGAACCTAAGATCACAAAGGGGCATTTCAAGCGGCAGCCTGTTCTGTTTTTCACTTTCCTATTGGCTGTTGCATTTATCACCACCGATTTCATGCAGTTCCTGTGAATTCATCGGATGCTTTATGATTTAATGCAAACACCCTAGCTGGAGAAAAGAAAGTGGGGGCAGGAGGACAGGAAGGAGAGAGCAAGAGCTTGCCGGTTTCTGTTTGCCATATGCCAATACACTACCTTCCGCTCCTGAGGAGGACTAATAACCTCATCAGTTTAAGCATGAGACTTATCCTCTTAGAAGGAGCACTCACATTAAATTAGAGTAATAAATGCCACTGTTTATGGATTTATGGCGTTTGAAAAAAACTCACAGAAAGCTTGTGCAAACATTTCCCATATGGTAATTGTTTTCCAAGGCTTACGTGAAAGGAAGCCCAGGTCAGCTTGAGGATTTTTCTAGAGGTTCAGCAAAGTAGTATCGAATCAGGGAAACTGGGTCTTACCTTTCTGTAATGTTAATTTATTCTCTCTTACCCCATCTTCTTCCTGCAGTCTGGTGCATCAGAAAGCTCTGTTAACGACAGCTCCCCCCGCCGCCCCCCGCCATACAGTCCATCTGGGAGCAACTATTGCCCTCCTATAAACACCAAGGCTGCCATTGGATGGCTCCTTTTAGAGCAAACAGAATACCAGACAATAAGCATTTGCCTAAAGCATGATTGAAGCTTTGGACCAAAACAAATGAAATGGAAAGATGGATTTGCTGAGAAGCAGAGCCCATAAGCTGCCACTCTTGGTGTTTACTTCTCATTAATTATAGCTGTGCTGTGTCCAAACTCCTTTTTAGTTGTTGTTTTGTTTTCTGCTTGGTAAAGTTGCTTCTTAAAAAGTATATATTTATAAGTACAAGTTTTCCCATAACAATTTTTATTTATTTGCTGAAGAAATTAATGTCTAATTCACCTTTCAGCTTCGGAGAACCTCAGTTCTTGCAGAGGTTGTTTGTTAGTTTGTTTGTTTTCTTCCAATCCTGCTATATGCATCAACCCGCAACTCCAATCATGCTAGTAAATGCTTTTCCCCAAAATCTCAGAATATTTTAGAAGGTAAAACCAGTTTTTCACCATGGGTGATCTTAAAGAGTACACTCACAGCCTGGGCAAGATAGCAAGACCATGTCTCTACAAAAAAAATTTAAAAATTAGCCCGGCATTGTGGCACATTCCTGTAGTCCTAGCTACCTGATAGGCTGAGGCAGGAGGATCGCTTGAGCCCAGGTGTTTGAGGTTGCATTGAGCTATGACACCACTGCACTCCAGCCTGGGTGACAAAGCGAAACCCTGTTTTATTTACATATAACAAAACAGGTATGGGCGTGGTGGCTCATACCTATAATACCAGCACTTTGGGAGACTGAGGCAAGAGGATGCCTTGAGGCCAGGAGTTCAAGACTAGCCTGGCAACATAGCAAGACTCTGTCTCTATGAAAAAAAAATTATTTTTTAAATTAGCCAGGCATGGTGGCCTGTGCCTGTGGTCCCAGCTACTCAGGAGATTGAGGCAGAAGGATCTCTTGAGCCCAGGAGTTTGAGGCTGCGGTAAGCTATGATCGCACCCCTGTATTCCAGCCTGGGCAACAGAGACCCCATCTCTAAAAATATAATAAAAATAAAAGTAAAATAGAAGATATTAATAAAATATATACAATACATATAGATATCTAGAAAACTTGGTTTATGATACAGGATGTTGGATCACTAAATAACTGTTATAGGTAGCATTTGTGTAACAGTGTCCATTCCTGGACATCGCTTTTACAATTCAGTTCTGCTTTTATGATATGAATGAATGCCATATTTTAAAATATATTGCCAGGTCCCACATAATTTTTACACTTTATACTACAGGGAATTTAGTTTAATAGGATTAAAATACAGCATTGTTGATTGGATTATTAAAAGCAAATCACTAAAAACTCCTCTACATAAGAATGCCCACTGGCCTGGCATGGTGACTCATGCCTGTAATCCTAGCACTCTGGGAGGTGGAGATGGGAGGATCAATTGAGGTCAGGAGTTCAAGACCAGCCTAAGCAAGAGCAAGAGCCCGTCTCTACTAGAAAATATAAAACAAATTAGCCAGGCTACTAAAAATAGAAAAAACTAGCTGGACATGGTGGCAGGTGTCTGTAGTCCCAATCAAGAGGCTGAGGCTGGAGGATCGCTGAGCCTAGGGGTTTGAGGTTTTTGTAGGATAGGCTGACACCATGGCACTCTAGCCCGGGCAACAGACCAAGACTCTGTCTCAAAAAAAAAAAAAAAAAAAAAAAAGAATCCCCACTGGCAGTGCTAGTCTTTCCGACAGAAAGTTCTAAGCTCATTAATATGACTGAGTGGCTTAGCAAACATGTAAGGGAGAAATAACACCAATGTACACAAACTCTTCCAGAAAACAGAAGGAACACCTTCCAACTTAATCCCAACTTAATTTATGAGCCCAGCATATCAAACCCAGACGGAGACATTACGAGAAAGCTACAGACCAATTTCCCAAACAAATACAGATACAAAAATCCTCAACAAAATATAAATGAAGAAAATTTGACAACATATAAAAATAATACATCGAGAGCAAGTGGGGTTAATCCCAGCAATGCAAAACTGGTTAAACATTCAAAAATCGATCAATGTAATGAGTACATCATCACATATCAACAGACTAAGGAAGAAAAACCACATGATCATCTCCACAGCACTGGACAAAACTAGAGGAACTTCCTCAATCCATGAAAGGTTAGTTACAAAAAAAAAAAAAAACCCAGCAAAGCGCCTTATTCTGTTCAGACCACTATAACAAAATACCAGCAACAGAAATTTATTCTCACTGTTCTAAAGGCTGAGAAGTCAATGATCAAGGCGGATTTGGTGTCTGGCAATGATCCACTTTCTGCCTTATAGACGGTGCCATCTTGCTGTGTCTTCACATGGCAGAAGGGCAAGGATCCCTCTGGGGTCTCTTTTATAAGGGCACTAATACTGTTCTCGAAAGCTCTACCACCACGGCCTAATCACCTCCCAAAGGCCCCACCTCCTAATACCATCACCTTGGGAGTTAGGATTTCAACATAGAGATTTGGGGGAGACACAACATTCAGACCGTAACCCTGAGTCCATCTATAAAGCTAAGGTCATAAATAGGTTTTTGAGGACAGTTCTTTGTTATGTCAAGAATAATTTTGCATATAGTATTTCTCGCAGAATCCTACTGTCCATTAAACCATACTGATTAGGTTGTAACCAGCATTGTGATATATTCTCTACATATATTGCTCGAAATGAATTATTGACTTAGTGATGCCCCTGTACTCATAGTAGAAGGAAGGAAGGAAGGAGACAAAGGATAACTCAATAGAAACACAGAGGAGATGAATAAGTAATTTATAAAAGGAATTCAAATAGCCAATAAATGTATGAAAGTGCCTCCACCTCCCAGAGGCAGAGAAATGCAAATTAAAATAACAGAAATTACTTTCTACCCATCAGACTACTGGTGAAAATTTGGAGGAAAAGTTACTCCCACACATTGCAGGTGGAGAAATATGAAATTTTCAGCTTTTGCTGAAAGAAATCTAACAATTAAAATAAAAATTACACATACCCTTCCACACAACTATCCCACTCCTGGGACTCTGTTCGGTAAAAATAAAGGCCATCATATATAAGGATTTCTAGACAAAGTTGTTTATTGTATTGTACTGATTAAAAAGTCAGAAAAGGAAGCTGCATCAATAAGAGAATGGTTGCACAAGTTGTGGAATGATCACACAATGAAATATTATACAGGTATTTAATATAAAGAATAATGGGGTCCAGGCATGGTGGCTCACCTCTGTAATCCCAGCACTTTGGGAGGCCAAGGTAGGAGGATCACTTGAGCTCAGGAGTTCGAGACCAGCCTGGACAACATAGCAAGAACCCTTGTCTACAAAAAATTTTAAAAATCAGCTAAGTGTGGTAGTGTGTGCCTATAGGCTCAGCTACTCAAGAGGCTGAGAAAGGAAGATCACTTGAGCCTGGGAGTATGAGGTTGCAGGGAGCTATGATGATGCCACTGCACTCCAGTCTGGGCAACAGAGCGAGACCCTGTCTCAAAAAAAAAAAAAATTATATATGTATATATAATTTTTTAAATTATCTTTTATTTTCCCTCTTTAACTAGGGGCTTGTTCGTTAATCGATAAGTAATCTAAGGCTAGCATTATGTTTGCTAGGCCTGGCATTTGCTCAGTACTGAAAGTTCCTCTTTCTTTGTCTTGGACTTGTAGCTGTTATTTTTTGTTTTGTTTTTTGTTTTCTTTTATGTGTTTAGCCACCTGGAGCCAAGGTTCTTAGTTTCTTTCTCTGGTTGATAAGAGAAGAGGGAGGAGCAAAGGGACCCAGTGCCTCTAGGCACTCTCTCTGGGACACCACAACACACCCCAAACTTAAAGATAATCAGCACTTTTTTTCCTTAAGTCAAATATTTAGAACTGCTTGTAATTCTAGATGGTTACATTTTTTTCCCCTCTCCCTTTGGATGTTTACACAGCAGGTTCCTGGTGGTATAGAGTAGCATCTGTTGTGAGCTACAGATTTTCGTTTCTCTTTTTTTTTGAGACAGAATCTCACTCTGTTGCCGGGGCTAGAGTGCCGTGGCATCAGCCTAGCTCACAGCAACCTCAAACTCCTGGGCTCAAGTGAGCCTTCTGCCTCAGCCTCCCAGGTAGCTGGGAGCCACCATGCCCCGCTAATTTCTTCTATTTTTAGTTGTTTGCCTAATTTCTTTCTATTTTTAGTAGAGACGGGGTCTCCCTCTTGCTCAGGCTGGTCTCGAACTCCTGAGCTCAAACGATCCTCCCGCCTTGGCCTCCCAGAGTGCTAGGGTTACAGGTGTGAGCCACTGCACCCGGCCTCATTTCTTGCTTATGCTGATTATCTTGGCTTGTTTTGGTTCAGTGGATAGTGACCAGGAACACCTGGAGAGGGGGTCGCCCCCTTCTAGAACTCCCTCAACGCTTGGCCTGTCATTTCTAGATCAAGGGCGGATGACTCCAGCCGACGTGGGTTAGAACAGAAAGAACAAGCATTTACCGAGCATTTATAGCGGAGGCCTCTTGTCTTCCCCTGGGACTTCACGCTTTGCCCTAGGCTCAGCTTCTTTGCTGCCCTGGCTTGACGCTGACAGCTCCCAGAGACAGCAGATGGAAATCCAGCCACAGGCCCCAGGGAGGACTCAGTCATCAGTCCCCAGCATCTGGAGGAGACCAGTAAACAATGATCTCCGTCACCCCTAGGGTGGGTTCCGAAAGCCCTATGGACCCCAGAAGAGTGTGTGACCTCGCAACCTCCTGTTTCCACCCTGTCGCCCTCCACACCCCACCAAATACACTTTTGTGTTTCGTGAAGCACAAGATTGGTCCAACCCAGGCACTGTCCCTCTCAAACACAAACACCTTCCCCGTAGCCTGCTGGTCAACCTCGGAACCTCACAAGCTTGTAAGAGGTAGGAAAAAAACAAATACATTTTTCATACCCTCAAACACAACACAGCATATTTCTGACACATATTTCAGATGTGGGGGGGTTTCCCCATACACCAAGCAGTTCTGCAGTGGACACCAATCTTCTGGGTATCCCATAATTCGATTCAATTCTAACACTATCTACCCGGAATTAAAGTCAGATCCCATGGATTAAGGGTCCAGTCGACTGCTACAAGACAGCCCGCACTCCAGACACCAATCACAAGTCTCAGGTTGTCACCTGTACTTCTGACCAACCAGCTAGAAATCAGAGGTTCCCACACCCCCCTTGTCAGCTTTGGTTCATTTGCTAGGATAGCTCACAGAACTCAGGGACATACTTACCTTTGCCAATTTATTATATCAATAAAGGACATAAGAAAAGATACAGGCTGGGCGTGGTGGCTCACGCCTGTAATCCTAGCACTCTGGGAGGCTGAGGCAGGCAGATTGAGCTCAGGAGTTCAAGACCAGCCTGAGCAAGAGCGAGACCCCGTCTCTACTAAAAAAAAATAGAAAGAAATTATCTGGACAACTAAAAATATATAGAAAAAATTAGCCGGGCATGGTGGCACATGCCTGTAGTCCCAGGTACTCGGGAGGCTGAGGCAGAAGGATCACTTGAGCCCAGGAGTGTGAGGTTGCTGTGAGCTAG
>RJWJ010034532.1:0-17197 GCA_004363605.1 Indri indri | reverse complement strand
CATTTTTATTAAGATAGTGCTTGGTGGCATTTCAGCTATGCCAGGGGTTTATTTATTGGCTGCTGATAAAAGAGGCTACGGGAGTATGTTCCAGGCTGAGTCCCAGAGAAAGGCCTGGGAGTGGGGGAGGATGGGGAACTGCCACTGGAGGGAAGGAGGGCCCTTGGGTGGCCTGGCAGAAGGCCCAGAGGGGATGCTCACCTTTTCTACGATTTCACCTGGGCCAGCAGCCTCAGCCAGGGTTCATTCGACCACACATGCTATAAGATCTCAGGTTGAGGGAAGGAAGAAAGCTGTAGTATTGGAAAGAGGGCAAGAAAAGGTGGGAAAGAAAGGAGAGGTGAGGAAAATGAAGATATGTAGGGTACTTTACCCAACCCTTACTTTCTGAGCAGATTCCCAGCAAAGAGGCAGAGTATGCCCATGCCAGGAAATACCATGCATCCCTACTCCAGAGAGAAAAAAAAAAGAATGATGACAAAAGGCTTTCTCTAGTCAGTATTAGGATTCAATAGCTCTGACAATTTGCCAGGTGGCCGCACTGCCAAAATGTCGATTAGAATTGGTCAAGCTTCCACACTGCCTCCCTGGAATCATCCTGAAATCCCAGGATGCATTTGATTAATGCTACTACTATTTAAAGGACATACTATCATCTGGTCCATATAATGGGAATAAATGTAAATTCATTTTTTAAAAAATCAATTATCTGTACTTCTGGGACTTTCTTAACACCTCATGAACTTTGTTTCAGGCCTCAGCAGTCTGAATCCTTTGTCTCCCAGCCTTTCCCAAAGGGAGAGAATTACCTGGGAGATGTCCCTGGGGAGGTCTCCAATTGCATCGTGTTTGTGTTTGTAGACAAGAGGGGGCATTTGGTCCCAGACTCTCCTGCCTCCCCAATATAGAGAGAGACCAGAAGACTTTGTAAATATCTGTGAATGCTTGCGCTATTTGTTAAATTTGTGTGTGCTTTCAACAGTAGATGGTTCAGAAACCAGAGAGTACAAAAAGGTTTGCTGAGAAGACTCCCATCCCTCCTATCCACGTCTCCCCTGTACCCGCACCCCCCATTGTCGTGTCTTATGAACACTTCCGGAATTTATTTCTTTGCCGGCAAATGCCAATATATAATCAGAGTTTTCTCTCTTTTTCGTATAAAAGATGGCCTATTTTTCAGATACGTGTAAATTTTAAAATGATGTTCTCCATAGAAATTCATTACGGAGGGCATAATACATTTTTATTAAAGATTTCTCATTAAAAACATTATCTTGTAGCCGGGCATGGTGGCACATGTCTATAGTCCCAGCTACTTGGGAGGCTGAGGCAGAAGGATCACTTGAGCTCGGGAGTCTGAGATTGCTGTGAGCTAGGCTGATGCCATGGCACTCTAGCCCGGGCAACAGAGCAAGACTCTGTCTCAGAAAAAAACAAAACGGAAAAAATACACATTGTGTAAAGTGAAATGCAGATAGTTCCTCTAGCTTTTGGTCTACACCTACGGTAAGGGCAGCATAATCACTGAGGCCTGAGGGAGCTAACAGGATTACATATTACCCGTCTGTATTGCTTGAAAGGAGAGTGATTAAGTATATAAGGTATATAGGTATGTAAGACACAAGTTAAGGCTCCATCTAGGGGATTCAAGGCCAGTGAGCTGAGTGCAGTGCCTTAGAGGAGCTCTCCTGGCCTGCCAGTCTTCCTGTGACATCAGGCATTTGAGGAAAGAGGGAAGGAAGGTGGATTGAGGTGAACAGATTTTCAGTGACAAGAAAGAACAAGTGAGGCCTCCCAGGACGTCTGAACTGCAAGTGTGATGGTGGAGAAAGTTGCTCTATGAAGCCAGATCCAGAAAGGGATCTGGGGACTGGAGTCCCTACATCTGATTACGGCTTGTCCAGGGAGCTTAAAGGTTATATTGAGCGAGGAAATACTGCAGCCTGGTCACCAGCCTTCATGCTCAAAATGCAGACAGAGACTTTGTATGAAGGTTTCATGTGGCTTCCCTGGAAGGGGTTTTAGTCCCCACTTGTCCTCTCAGCTGGGATCTTATGTGCAGTGAACAAACCATGCAACCGTGTGTACATGGCAGGCCCGATTACAGGGCAAACATTGCCAATCTTTGCCCAGATGACTGGGCTGCTCCCAGGTTGCTTCTGAAAACATGCCCAGGTGTGCGGAAGCATGTTATCAGGAAGGAAGTGCCTCTTGCAACTCTTGTTCATAAGGCCCTGAGGAGAGGTCTCTGCTTGAGCTTCTAGAATGTGGTGTGGAGGTTGGGGGCATGGGGTGAATGTGGGGAAATTGCCTTGAGAGGCCCTGAGTTCCACTATGATTTAAAGGATTACTTTGGGGGACAGTCCCAGAGGTGGGAACCCTTATCCTGTCTGGTACTTTTGCCTTGACTCCTGCCTCACCTTCCCCAGTTTCCAGCCTCATCTTTTTGACTGTGACAGCTGGTAATTTGCCAAGGCACTGCCTCAGCTGTGGCCTTTATCAGTGGTCCCCAACCTTTTTGGCAGCAGGGACGGGTTTCATGGAAGACAAATGGAGGTGGGGAGAGGCGGTGCTCAGGCGGTGATGTGATGGGGAGCAGCTGTAGATAGAGATGAAGCTTCGCGCCCTTGCCTTCTGGCTGCTCACCTCCGGCTGTGCCCTGTCTGCCCTCCCCGCCGCCCCACTCCGTTCATTTTCACGGAAGACGATTTTTCCACAGATGGTGCGGGGGCCGGAGGCGGCAGCGTCAGAGCTCTGCGGCCTGGTCCCTAACAGTCCACAGCCCGGGGGTCGGGGACTGAAGACCTAGCTCACTGAGCTACCTCTAGTTTTGCCTCCTGGCTGGATCTCTGCCTCAGCCTGGTCAAGTCCTGCATTGAGCAGACGGTCGCTGGGGCCAGTAACTTATAGATCCACTTGGATCCTCAAATGTCAGGTTCTTTTTGCATCTGCATATTAGTTCGCAGCCCCAGAAAACGTTTCCTTTCTGAGATCAGCTCCTTGCCCAGGAGAGGGCCTGGCACGTTCCCCCACCTCTCTCCCTCCTGCCCACACGCAGGCAGGGGCCTTTCTCGCACATCGACATCACTTTACATGTTGGCAGCGGTCCATGGTCTGCTGCTTAGCGGGTCTGTCCTGTCTTACCTTATGGAGTGAATTATTTAACTGTAACTGTATTATTTAACTGTATCCCTCCCTCAGTTTAACTGTCAAATTGAGGAAGTATGTAAAGAGAGACACTCAGAGCTTGGGAGGAAAGAACTGCACCATCACCAGTGTCCTTGAAAAATACTATAAATAAGTCATTTTAATTATATTCTCCTTTTACCAGTAACAACTGTCTGTCGTCTTATCTTCAATAATACTCTCACATGACAGCAGATAAGATTCCCCAGCCTGTTGTTTTGAGAAGATTACGTTTCGTTTCATGTTTAATTGACAAGCTATACTTACCACGGCCATTGCCAGGGAGATAGGAGAGCCACCCAATTTTGAAGAGATGATGGAGGGTTTGGGAATAGAACAAAGGCTACTTGATGACAAATGTCCTTGTCCTTTAGGCCGAGGTATTCCTGTTCCAGCTTCAGTTACATCAGCAGATATACGGCTGCCTTCACGATTCTGTGTCAAATACCACCCCCAAAAAACAAAGCAAACAGAGCTGGTGATGACCTTGTTTTAAATTTTGTCTTTCTCTCTCTCTGAAATATCAGCGTTCAGAAAATGTTGTCTCACTTTTAAAGATGTCTGAAAATTGTGATAAATAGCAATATAAGAGGCAGAAAAATCCATGTCTGTGTCAAAGGGGTTTCTCATAAGTTTTATGTGACTTGGAGAGGTTAAGTGTAACTATGGAAACATAATTAATGCTATCAAGACCTTGACTTGAAATTTTGTTTAGAGAAAAATGTAAATGTCACCGTCTCTTGTTTTGAGGAGACATTTCATAAACATCGAATCAATCTTTGTAGTCTATACAGGTATTTCTCATTATCTTGCTAACTGGTCAATAAATGGAGTTAGGTTAGCTCATTTTAGTTCTTTCAAATTCCTACTCTCCAATAAGTGAGCATAATAATTTTTTTCTCTAAAAAATTCACCTTCCACCTTTCAAAAAATCTATTTTTACTTTTCTTTACTGATTCTCATGACATTTCAATATAAGTTAGAATTAACTCTTCTTCCAATTTTCTTAGCCAAATGAATCTGCCCTATTGGTAGCTGAAACATGAAGGAAACTGCCTGAGTGGTTTTTCTGTGTTCCTAGAAGCAAAGATGCATTCTTATCTCAGAAACTCAGCATCCAAATCACAGACTACTGATAGGATAAGACACACTTTGTAAATCAAACGGAAAATCTTAAATTTGTGCCAATGGGTTTCCCCCACCTTATATAAAGCATAACTTGACATTTTTTTTCCTTTCAAAGATTGTTTTATCTTTTCAATGTTCTATCCCCGCCAAATGGTGGCTATCTTCATTTAATACTTCCAGAACTGAAATAGAAGCATTTGTCTCTTTGATTCTAATTTAGACTATGGTTAAGAGAGTTTCAGTACAAATAATGCTTTAGATTACAGACTACTTGCAGCAAGATGCTTTAGCATTTTAGTTAAAATATTAATAATTCATTCAAGTGCTTGATCACATATACTAGTGCCAGGAAAATCACCTTAATATATTGTGCCGTGTTTGCTCAGTGATTGAAATAGTTTGTGAAATACAAAGTTCATCACCTTCTAACCTTCAGTTTACATGAAGTACAAACATCTTTCATCTTGTATTGTATATCAGATTTTAAAATACCTTTTTAACACCTGAATTCAGTCATTTTTCTCTTACTTGAAAATGGCGAAGGAAGACAATTTTTCAAAAGCTGAATAAAGATGATAACTATTTTCAAAACTACTTTTCTTCAAGGGCATTGAAACACTTGGTTGTCAGAATCTAATGTTATTTCACAAGTGCAGCAACTCTAGATTTTAATATCACATTTTTTCTAAAATAATAACATGATGCTCTTAATGATACAAAGCAGCTCTTAAAAGTAGAAGGGGAAATTTGTATAAAACAACAAAGCATAAGAAAAAAATCTTCTACAGGCTTTCTAGTTTTATGTTTTCAGGCATTAAATGCCAGTGCCTGAGTGACATTATGTGCATAGAATAAATGCAGATTATGCTGTTAATGTGATTGTTTGAAGAAGCAACTAGAAGAAAATACTTTGGCTTTGAGAAAAGTAATTACCTGAGGATTTGTATTATTGGTTCCCAGCCTATAAACGAAAGAGAAAAACATCAAGTAAATTACTCTGTTCAAACCTCACATCTAAAAACCTCCCCAAACCTCAACCTTGCCAGGGAAGGCTCTGCCTACAAATAGTTACACCTGAAGCATTTTAAAGGTAAACCTATAATGGAAGCTTCTCATGTAGCAAGCATTAAAGTTGATTACTTAAACACCGAAAATCACCATTTCTAGAGAAATGAGAAAACGACAACATCTTACCTGTGATAACTAAAGATTTCCCTCCATTTGTCAAGAAATGAAATTTTCCTAGTTATCTCCTCCAAATCCAGCTCTTGGGAGCTTTGTTCCTGGCCTGAGACCTCCGTGTCCATTTGGATAATGTGAGGAATTGGAAAGAGGAAGTGTCAAGTTGGGAAAGAGAGGTCTGTTTGTGGAGAAGCAAGCGAAGCGGCTGACAGGGATGGCTGGATGAAGTTGCTGCTCCTACTTTTGACCAGCAAAGAGATCAGTCCACACAATTGCTGCTCTGAGCTCACTGTAAGCCCCTGATATCTGATCACAACTAAATTTTCATTAGAGGTGGAATACTTTATGTATTTTTGTTCACTGTATAGGCATCATGAATGTTTAATCCAAGACACAGATTTATAAACAAAGGGATTGCAATTACTTATCTGTATCATGGTAGCTGAGATAATTTAATCGGGGAGAGACAGCATGCTGGTGGTGGAATGCGATAGTTCCTTATGCTGTGATGCCTCCCCAGATGTGTTTGTGGAACAGAAATACGTAGCCAGAGCGGGTAAGCGCCATCCTGCTGACACTGAAAAACTTTATCAACTACTGTTGGATAATATATAGGCCAAGGAAGACACTGGTCAACGGCTGTTTGACGTAGAGTTTAGTACACAGAAATCTCGCACAGTTGAAAAGGAACCGGTCTGATTTGTTTCAGGGAGAAATCCAAATGTCCTGTCTCTTCCTACTGGCTGAATGAATTATGGCTGCAGTGACTGGCATACTAAAGGATGTTGATGGTTGTGATGGTTAATTTTATGTGTCAACTTGGCTAGGCTATGGTACCCATTTAAACTCTAATCTAGGTATTGCTGTGAAGGCATTTTTTTAAAGATGTGATTAGCATTTACATCAGTAGACTTTGAGTAAAGCAGATCACCCTTCATAATGTGGGTGAACCTCATCCAATCAGTTGAAGGCCTTAAGAGAAATGACTGAGGTCCCGCCAGGAAGGAATTCTGTCTTCAGGTAGCCTTTGGACTTGAGACTGCACCATCAACTCTTTTCTGAGTCTCCAGCCTACTGGCCTGCCCTGCAGATTTCAGACTTGCCAGCCTCATACTTACATGTGTGTGTGTGTGTGTGTCTGTGTCCTCTTCTGTTTCTCAGAGAAACCCTGACTAATGTAATGGTGTTTATAAAAAAAAAAAAAATACTGGTTACTAATAAAAGTTTTCTTGCCTCTTCTGACTTGGTCAGATATCAAAATTGAACCTCTTCAGCAGGAGCCCATTTTCTCCATAAACATTCCTGATTGTGAGTTATATAAAATCCTGGGAATGCTAAGAGGTCAAGGCAAAGAGGCTGTCTGGATTTATCATGTCAGGCCTGATGGGATTGGTTATTTATAATATTGCAAAGACCTTGAAATATAGCAAGACTCTAAATAAACCAAAAGGGAATTTAGGTGTCCACAGTTTTGCCTGGGCATCCTCTACCACCAGTTTCTTAAGCTAATTTTTGGTGCTTTAATCATTTCGTATTCACAGGTCCCATAAATGTCCTTCAGACTTAGTACTACTATTATAAACATAAGAGGCATAAATAAATTCTTTCTTATTTCCCCTCTCTAACCATAAACCCTCCTTTTTCTTAATAAAAAAAGCATTATTTTTTTCCTCTTTATAGTTTTATAGTTTTAATGGTGGCATAAGTATTTAATATTTATTGGGTATCCTTGGTGTAGCAAAAAATAAAGTACATGATTGTTGCTCTCAAAAAATAAAATAATGAGAAATATTCTGGAATTTCCTATTTAGAAAGTCATATTAAAAAATAAATTCTGGATCTGCCATTTAAATTATTTAATAATCCAAAACCAGGAAAGAGGAACACCTAAGAAAACTATTTTTCTTAAGAATCATTATTAAATCTGTGTATTTTGGGGTATGTCTGTGCACTAATTTATAGATAATTCTGTAAAGGTAGAAACATAAATCCCAATAATTAGACAATTTACCACTAAACCATTCTGTTGGTAGTATGTCAACAACATATTTTGAATATTCCCTACATCCCAGGCACTTGGAGATCCCAAGGTGAATCCGGACGGACGTGGTTCCTGCTCTTTCTGGTTGAGGAAACAAACACTCACAGGGGAAATCAAACGCTGTGAGCACAGCGGATCGGGAACTGTGGGAGCCCTGGGGATAGGCAGGAGAGTGCGTGGTTAGGAGCATGGTCTCGGGGGCCAAATTGCTTAGTTATGAATCATGGCTCTACCTCTTACTAGCTGTATGGCCTTGGACAGGTTGTTTATTCTCTCTGTGCTTTAGTTGATTCATCTGTGAAATGAGGATGATTTTGTATGTTGACCATATTGAGACTTCTAATCTATGAACATGGTATATCATTCTATTTGTTTAAACTTTAGTTATCTCCCCATTGTTTATTTAGGCTTCATGCCCAGACGTAGAATGACTGAATTAGATGATATAGTCACTTTAAAGACTTTTGATACATATTGACAAGTTTCATCATTGCTTGCCATCATCCCTCGCCTGGCCCCTCTGATTACTTTAATCCCCAGCTTGGAATTCATGGTCCCACTCTTTTCAATAAAGAGAATGCTGCCTGAACTTCACCACCTTTCTCTCCCTTTTCAGTTAGATGCTGACAAGGGCCACAGATGGAAAGGGTTGGTCTCTGGGATGCACCAAGAGTTAAGAATGTGATTCAGCCACATCGAGAGGAAACCTCTGCTCTCTTGGACATTTTATCAAAAGACTTAGAGTAGGAGGCCTGGGCGTAAGAAGTAGGGTAGAAGGGAAAGATGGGATTGGGGGATCCTGGACCAGGTCTGATCGGATGGGGCCAGGGAGGGTACAGAAATATGTGGAATCTGAGATTTTCCTCTTCCACATTTTTATGCCCTTGCCCCCACCCCACAGCATATGAGTTCACCTAAATCTCTTGTCCCAAGACTGCCTCTGATGCAGCAAAGGATTAGGGCTGAATATGGGGTCTCAGGCAGCAATGGGTCTGTAGCAACAAAAGGAAAGAGAGCACAAAGTGGGGGCCATGGGGTGGGAGGAGAGTTTTTGCAGCTATGCAATGGGGCACTGGGGGGCAGTGGAAGGTCCAAAATCATTCACCTATAAAAGAAATTCACTATGTAAGTGCACACATCTGCGCCTGAGTCTATTTGCTTTCTTTGTTGATAAATTAAAAAAAAATACTAATGACAGTGTGAGAAAAGCTAGTATGTATTCCAAACTTGGAAATTAGTGTATAAAAATTCAATGTCATTAACATAGTCTCCCAGAAAGCTATGTCTGATCTTTGCAATCATTTACTCAATTCAGCCTTATAGTCAAATTTGAAAACCTTAGGCTTGCAAGCATTTTGACTAGCTGGCAAAATTATCCCCAACCTTTCTTCTTGCTGTTTTCATGTGATGAGTCATGAACAGAAATCTGGAAGCAGAATTTTAGAGGCTTTTGACTTTTTTTAAACAAAATCTTGTTAGTGTTTAATTAACCTTATCCCTGGAAAGCTCTTCCTTAGGATTAAGTTAAATCCTTTATGCTTTAATTATCATTCATTTTCTTTGGTTCTACTTTCTGTGGAGATGGAAATTTCCTGATTATATTCCTTCCTAAAAGAATTCTGCCAATCCACTGGAAGCTAGAAGATGGCTGATGTATTCTTTTGTTGTTTTGTGGTGTGATGGGGAGGAGGAAACTGCGGTCAGACTCCCTAAACCGCATAGACTGAGTGTGAGGAAGGATGGACCTCCAACAGAAAATCGAAATGCTGGTACCAGCCTGGGGAATAACGTTTGCTTGTAAAAAAGGCTCACTGTACTCTAATAAAGTATGGACACCAAGACTAGACCTGCCCCCCAACAAAGAATAAAAATAATGTAAGAGCTATTTCTGAAAATACATGTGGTCTTCTCCTATTGAATTGAAAACTGTCATTGATGCAGGGACCACAGAAGCCATCTAATCAACCTCCCCTTCCCATGTCCCCTGGGATACTGTAAAGCTTCTTTGTTTTTCTCTCTTTCTTCTATATGAAAGCCCTGCTTTTCTAAGTCTGTTCATTGGCTTCCTCAGCACCCTCCTGTCCTTCTTGCCTTGGTCCTTATTACCCATCTTGCAGGCTTCAAGTGCACGTGGGTGCGATGGGGGAAAGTGCTTAGTGGGGAACTGAATGAGCTGGGTTTGATTTGCTCCTAAAATAATAATAGATTATATTATCATCAATATATAGCTGCTCACTTAAAATATATATGTATGTATGCATATTATAAAAAATACACCCCAAGCCATATTGCATCCTGAATGAGGACAGGGAAAAAGACAACAGTTGCTTCAAACAAACCATACAACATTCCTGAGCGATTGTTCATTTCTTTTGTCCAAAGAACAGATACCCCATGTGTACTTCCAGAGCCCCAGCTGAGCCACTAAACCTAAGAACTACATTCTACAAACAATGTGTTTGAGGCATCCGTTGGGTGTCTCCAGCAACTGGTGACCCATAGTCTCTTTTTGTTCCTTATTTTTTTTAACAAATGATGCCTCTTCTCCTATTTTCCTGTAATTGTGCAATGATACATAATTGTTTGCATTTGTGGACAGAAGGAAGTGAAGGCTCATGATTCATCATGTTGGCGTTTTACATCTGTCCATCTGTCTGCTCTGAGATATTTTCTGCCTTGTTTTAGAGGTTGCTCAGGCATCGGAAAGGTCACGAGGCAGCGAATAACAAGATCTGGGTTTGTTGAATTTGCTGTGTGATATTTCTTAAGTCACTTACCCTCTCTGGGCCTGAGGAGGTAAAATATAAGGTTGTGCAACACTAGATAATCTCTCGATAACCCCTTCATGGCTTACCATCTCTGATTTTGGCCTAATTTGTCAATTCTACCTAACTCCACCTGGAATCTCTTGAGTCCTAGAAGAGGCCCAGGAGACTTCTTCTATTTACAGACTGTGATTTTGTAATACTTTGTGCCCCCTCCCTGGACTTCAAATCATCCAATAGAATCAAGAAAGCCCCTTCAGAGGCACCAGAATTCATGCTCAGGAACATAATTCTGGGAGACAGAAGGAAAGCAATGCTAACAAAGTCAAAAAGGGAGGCAAAATTAACAGATGCTTTGAGTAATGAACAAGGTGCAGAAAGGTTTTCGTAATGACTGCCTCTGTAGGGTATAAATAGGAATCCGTCCCTTTCCTCCCTGTCTCCCCTCACACCATCTGTTATTTGTGTCAGGCAGTCAGTAATTGCTATATGTGACCCTTGTTGTTAGTAACAGGGACAACACTGTACATTGCAGCTTTCTTTGCTTTCTCCCATCTCCTGGCAGCTGTGGCTGTAAGGTTTGTATCTATCCTAAGATGGTAGATCAGGATTTCCCTGGCTCTTGTAACTAAATATAATCAAGTCACTCACCCTCCCTATTGGGAAATAAGTTATAAATAACAAGTCAGAGCAATCTTTCATCAGAGAGGCTGTGGTTACTAGGAAACGAGCACTGCAGTCAGGCTCTCTGTTGTCATTCTGCATCCATATGGCTTGGGGTATAAGCACTGGTTCTCTGTCTTTGGCCTTTCAAATGGTTCTTGAGCATACTGTTCTTGCATATTAAAATACTCTTTAAGATACAAAGGCCTAGGTTCTAATTTGGCCTTTGTCATCAACTTGCTGTGTGACTTTGAGTGAATTAATTTACCTCTCTGGTCCTCAGTTTAATTCTCAGTAAAAGAGATGAGAACATTGGGCTAGATCAAGGATTGGCAAACTATGGCCCATAGGCCAAATTTGTTCTGCTATTTATGCATATGTATGGCCTGAAAGTTAAGAATGGTTTTTACATTTTTAAATGGTTAAAAACAAATCAAAAGAAGAATTATATTTCATGACACAAAATATTATACTATTTCATATTATTATATAACAATATGTAATTATATGATGATATATAATAATATATTTCATGAAAATTATATAAAATTCAAATTTGTGTCCATAAAGTTTTATTGAAACACAACCACACTCATTTGTTTACATGTTGTCTGTGACTGCTTTCACACTCAACAGCAGAGTTGAACAGAGACTGTACAGCCCAGCAAGCCTCAAATATTTACTATCTGGGCCCTTTACAGAAAAGGTTTGCTGACACCTGAGTTAGATTACTTGTAACTTTATTCACAAATTGACTAATTCTCAGCACATCTCCTCTCAACCTGGGAAGGAAATTCCAGGCTTTAGGTGAACCAGGCCCCGGCTGCCCCTAGAGGGAATCTGACACTCACACCAAGTCCTGGAAAGGACGGGGGGTGTGTTGGCTAGAGACGAGTCTGGATGCCGAACTCTGTCCCTGCTCTTGCTCAGGGTCAGCCCAGGCCTGGGACCAGGAGGATGAGTCACAAGCTTTCCACAGGACTGGAGGCTCCAGTGGTTCTGGGCTTAGGATGTCACTGTTGTGTCAGAGAGATCCCAAGTAACAGACCAGAAGCTTATTGATCTTTCCCATAAACATCCAAGTAACCTATGCATTAAAAGGGACATATCAATTGATTGTAATGTATGGAATTTATTTGGATCCTGCAAAAAAAATTATGAGATAATTGGGGAAACTTAAACACTGCAAGTTTGATAATAATAAGGAATTACTGATTCTTTAGTGTGATAATGGTATTTGATCATGTTTTTAAAAAACAGTCCTGAGATATATACTAAAATATTTATGTATGGAATGATATGATGTCTGGGATTTGCCTCAAGATAATCCAGATGGTGAGGGCTGGAAGCAGATGAGGCAGTGTAGATGAATCAGAACTGGCCAGGAGTTGGTAGCTGGAGGCGTGTAATGAGTACCTGGGAGTCACTGTACTGCTTTCTCTAATCATACATAGATTTGAAATTTTCCATAAGAAAAATTTTAAAATATTTAATCTTCAGAACCAGTAATTAAAAATTTGTACTTTAAGGGAATTTAGTTCAAGAAAAATCTCACATTAGTGCCAAAAGTATGTAACTACAGTCATTGTAGCTGTGTTTATAATAGAAATACCTGGGAACAAGTTTACCTATGAGGAAAAAATTCCTTGAAAAGGAATGGTTGTGTCAAATTTCCAAGCATTTAAACATTTTGGTGAATAGAATATACTTTATTAGTAATTTTATTGTTGATATGTAATCATTTAAAATTTTAAGTAGATAAATAAGCAACAGAGGAATTACTATTAATTTTCTAGTCAAATATATCTACTTTTTCTTGTATATTTTTAGCCTGCCTATAAATCATGAAAACAGTTAGCATTTATAGAATGCTTACTATGATACTATGCATGATACATGGCATTTTATTATTTCTTCAATATGACTGTTATACAATTATTTCTTAGGCTTGAAAATAACTCTGGGTTGGCAGTGGTTGGTATGATGGCTTCTCAATCATCAGGCATCCAGGCTCCTTCTATTTTGTGGTTCTGCCATCCTTATAGTTGACTTGCACCTCATGGTACAATATGGCTGCTTTGTTTCCTGCCATTAACTCTGCATTCCAGAGTGAGAAAGGGAAAAGGGGGAAAGAACATTCCCTTTAAGGGCATTACACGGAATTTGCACGTGTCACTTCTGCGTAGATCCCACAGATCAGAATCGTGAGGCCCCCTACTTGCAAGGAAGGTTAGAAATGTAGCCTTAGCTGGTCAGCCATCCATTCTGCTAAGAATATTATTACTATATAGGAAGGGGAGAATAACTGTTGGGGGACAAGGAACAGCCTCTGCCTTGGCTACCTTATAGGTAAGTTTACATGTGGACTCCAGGACCCTCCCTCTTGATCTGAGCCTATGTCTTGCCTTTCCCTCTCCTCCATCTGTATTCTGATCCCTCCTCCCTTTCTCCTTGTCTTCTTGTCAACAGCCTGGTTTGGGGGTCCAAGTGACCACATTTGCTCAGTCCTGGTGGTTCCGATACAGACTCACCTATTGTTCTTGCTTTGCTGCCCATTCAGTCCCTTGTCTCCCTAACACCCACACCCGCATTCGCATACTTGGTTTTATAGCCCAGGAGATGTGGGTTTAAGTCTCACCTCCTTTATTTAGTCTACCTGTGCTCTTGGGTAAGTTGACCAACCTTTGTAAGCTTCATCTTCCTTATCTCGAAGAAGGCATCATTGCATCGCAGGAAAGAGCCCCTGCTTAGCCTACCTATGTGATAATTGAGCGGGTACAAAGAGAGTTGTGGAGACTTGGGCTTCATAAAGGGTAAAGAGCCACGTGGCTGGGAAGTCATGTGTGAAGAGTGCCCTGGTGCACCGTACTGCAATCTGGTCACATTGCCTTTCTCACAGAGGGAGCCCCAGGAGCCCTGCATCTGCACAGGACCCCTACCCTGGCCACAGCTGGTCGGTTCGAGCATAGAGTCTTGTCCCAGACAGGCTTGATTGCTTCTTTTGGGAACATGGCATTTTAACCCAACAGGACTCAACTCAGAGTCCCATTAGTGGCTGAGGTCTGTAGGCACCGCCCACAAACCTGGGGTACTGGAGTTTTCCTTCCTGAGTCCTGGAGGTCAAAAGTCCTTGTATTCTGTGAAATACCTTATTCCTTCAATAAGTCCCATTGCTTTGCTTAGAGTAATCACTCTTCCTTACAAGAACTTTAACTAAGCAATTCTATTATTGGCAAAATTGACAAAGTTTAACATTTGGTTCTTTAGTCTTATAAAGCTGTGCCCTTTTCACTCCCTTAAGGTGAAAGGCAAATTGTGGTTTCTTCCCTATTTCCATTCTCTTCCCCCAGCCAAAATTAGCCATTAGAAAAGGCTCCAACAGCAATTGTTTACACTATAAAAAGATGAATTTATAGATCTATATACTTCCCCCAGAATGACCATGTAAGCGTTAATTCTAATTACATAATAAAATATATTTTTCCCTAATAAAGGAATTTTACGCATCAGGAAAGAGATGAGGAGGTGGGCTTTTTGGAGAAAGGGAAGAGCTTTCAACCCTCTGCACCTCTGCTTAACGTTGTATGACTCAGGTGGCTACCTAGTTTACTTGTGTGCTTGTCCACATCTAGACATCCACATGTTTGCACACACCCACACCGCACTGTGTGCCATAGCAGGCAAGCGCGGCCAGCCTGGATTTGCAGACAGAAGGCCTGGCTCCTCATGTGGCTTTTTCTCCTTGCCCTTGGAGGCACCACCCAAGCATTTCAACCTCTTGCTGGTATCTCCAAGTGCCTCACTGAACTTTGGGCCCCACCTTTGTGGTGCCAGTTCTACCTTCTGTCTTCTTACTCCTCATCCACCTCGTAATATTTGGGTGGCATGTCTGTGTGTAATATTTTTTTTTCACCAGACATTTGTTAAAAACAGCAAAATACAGCCCGGGCAATATAGTGAGATCGCACCACTAAAAAATAGAATAAAATTAGTAGGGCGAAGTGACTCACACCTATAGTCCCAGCTACTCAGGAGGCTGAGGTGGGAGGATCACTGGAGCCCAGGAGTTTTTGACCAGCCCGAGGGACATTGTTTCTTAAAAAGAAATAGCAAGACAGACTTTATTTGAGCTACTTCAGTAGTAGAGAAAGACTTCAATACAGAACCAAGCTCAACTCCAAATGCAGCAGACAGCCTGTTCTTCACTCCTCACATTTGCTCAATTACCAAATTCCAGCCACACATTAGCATGGTACACATTTCTGCATCCCTCTCCTGCCTGAGTTAAACTTACAACCTCCTGGGTGAGTTTCTGTAAAATGTTTTCATTGGTTGACCGGTTTCTGTTCCTATCCCTCCTTGACGGTCCCCAGTATCTTGTCCTGTAATGCAGATCTGACTATGTCATTTCCCTTCAATGATCTGCTGGATAAACTCCAAGTCCACAAGCCCCCCACCCACCCTCCTGGGGATCTGTGCTGCATCCTCTATGCTGCTGCCACAGAGTTAGCCTCCACCAGGACTCTGAGCTCTCTCCACGGTTGGATAGATTCAAATCAGCACTGCATACACCTTCCTCAGGCTCTATCAGCTTGCAGAATCAACACAGTCCTCCCTAGGTGTCAGGATGATACCTCAGCTGAAGGCAGTGATTAATTTGACTTGGAATCTGGAGTGTTTGCAACTCATGAGGTACTGAAGATAGAGCTTTGAACTTTCTGAGCAGGGAGCTTAGATTTGGAAAAGCCCTCAAGGTGCCCTACACAGAAACTGCCATTTCCAAAGTGAGGCATTTAAAAAATATAATATAAACCTTTCACTGCTTAAAGAAAAATGAGAAGTACCACAAAGGAAGTAGTATAAAAGAAGAAGAGAAAAAGGGAGGAAGAAAGCTTAAAGATGAGTAAGGAATAGCAAGGCTTAAAATACTGACTGCCACCTTCTCGTCTCTTCGCTCTGCATGGTGGGACCACGCACGGAACAGAATTGCAAATGCCCATGTCGTGAGACCGCCAGGTTGTGGCAGGCTCTGGCGCCTTCTGCTCACCACTGCTTGACAGAAATATCTGCTCCCAACCATGCGCTGCACCATCTGGTGGTACAGTGCTCCCAAGGAAGAGCTGGATTCCTTTGAACCCGTTAGCTGTAAGGGAGCGTAGGGATCTTTCTGGTGGATCATCCTCCAGGATGATCCAGCTGGGAGATAATGCAGCTGGGGGTTGAATCCTGACTCTGCAGAATGTGGGCTGGGGACCTTCCAATTGCATTGAGAAGACACTGACAGGAGCTGATGAGCATGAGACTTCTCCTGGTCGCAAGGAAATTTTGCAGCTACGTACCTGGAGAGGAGAAAAGAGGGACTTGTGACAAGAAAGAATGCAAGCAGATATGTGGCATCCCAGACAGAAACAAGCCTGGCTGGGGGCACAGAAGACTGAGAGTACCAGAGTGCTGTGGGGTGGGGGGCTCCTCTCCACCCTGCCCCCATTCTGTCAATCACAGGCATCAGCACATTCTAGAACAGTTCCTTTGCCTTGGCCAAGCAGTCTTCTCACAGAGACCTCAGAGTCAGGCTGGCTGTGGGCTGCCTTGGTGTGGAAACCAGGGTGACAAACTTGTTCCTGAGGATACAGGAGGACTTAGACAGTCCCAAATGAAATGGGAGGGACTTGGGGGAGAGGGCAGGGCTCGGGGCAATGTCTTCATTCTCTACTTGGAGAGGCCATTAAAAGCCATTAAAACTTGGAAATTAAGGCTAGTATGATGGTTATTTATGTTCATATATGGAGGACATAAGATTTATTTATGGAGATATTTGGATTTGTTTCAGATAAGTAAACAAAGTTCAGGAAAAATAGAGTGACCCCCAACCTCACAAAACTGGTGTGAGGAAGAGTTTGGGCTTAAACATAGTACTTTTCCCTCTTCATCAAGCTGGTTCAAACTGAATTCACTTACGGAAAAAACAATCTGTATTTTAGTGGCAGCGTCGTTTCTGTGAGTTTTAGAAACTGATTTAAGTTCTAAGAGCAGGGGTCATGCCTTGTACTTCTCTTTCCTGAAGGGCACATGGTTGAAGCTTAATCAATACCTTATGAGTCATTTGATTCATTCATTAGAACCAGCATCAGCATCTTCTCTCAAGGGTTGTGGGCAGTTCCTGGCAAAGGATCAGCAAGATATGGCAGCGCAATAGATCTTATGTCTCATAATAATCACCTCCTTCAAAATG
>RJWJ010034531.1:0-17188 GCA_004363605.1 Indri indri | reverse complement strand
ACTTCCTTCAAAGAACCTACCAGAGAAGCAGGTTTCATCTGTGTTAACTGAATTACGCATTCAGATTAGTTTTAATCCCTTCCTTGCACGCTCAGTCCTCAAATTAAGGCCAGTCAGTTTAAGGTGGCATGAGGGCCTCACAATCAGGGAAGATTTCATAACTAGAATTAACTGCAGCAAAGAAAATTTGGTTCTGTAAATAAGAACTGACAGCTAAAGCAGAGATTAATCTTAATGGCATGCATTAACAATATGCAATTTGAGATTGGCAGTGGAGAATTGTCCCTGAGAACTGGCATTAGGCAGTATAGGTCTTAACATGGGAATTCCCATGGGCAAGCACACTCATTCAATACACCTTTTCCATTCCAAAGACATCCACGTACCCAGAGACACACACGATCAGGGAAAGTGGCTTATTCAGACCAAATCATCATCTGTACAGACTGTTTCCATTTAATATAATAGTCATTTGGCGGTAAAGACTCACTTGGTATAACTTAGAAGTGACAGGGAAATTGGATGGAGCTTCAAATAGTTGGCTCTAGAAAAACAATGAAACAGTGACTAGAAGCCTTAATATTAAACCCTAATGTCTACAAGGACTTGGCGGGGGTGCGGGGAGGGGGGGGCTTGTGGCAGCTGTAAAGCATCTGTTTTGGTTGTTGGGGACTTTGAGCAGACTTGTTTCACAGCATCCTTGTCTTGGGTCAGATTCCAGGGTGAGGACAATACTACTATGATCACCAGCTCCTTTTCATGATTGTGGGTGGTGAAGAGCTGAAGGGCAGAGAAACCATGAGGTCCCGATGTTGCCTGCTTCTGAGTTGTTCACACTCATATCGACACTCTGGGCTAGACAGGCAAAACATAACTTTTTGTGCCTCATAGGAGTAGATCCAATAACTGCTGTATTTGTCCTACCTGATAAGAATATTATAAAAATGAACAGAAGTTATTGGAATGTTTCAGAAAAAGAAATATGCAAAAATACTATAGTCTCTACATATCAAATGATATGATTAAGTTACAGTCTGGAAAAAAGCTTATTTTATTAATTATGCTTTACTAACAGCCAGAAGAATAAAAGAGCACTTTCAATAAATGGGAACATGCATTTTCTTTTCTACGTTTGTATTTTCTAAGAAAATGCATGTTCCTATTTATTGAAAGTGTTCTTTTATTCTTTTGTTGAATATGTAATGGCTTTTTGTTATAGAAGATGTTATATTTTTTAATACCACCTAGTCTATATTGGTATGTCTTTACAGAAAATACAAATATGTGATGCTTATTGAGTAATCAAGTATTTCACAGGCAGGCATAATCTTCAGAATCTGGGGTAAGGTGGGTGTGCTGTTGGTGGAAGGGGGAAGATTACTCACAGGGTTATGACAAGGATTTGAGAAATCTATACGTGTCCTAAGAACTACCTGTAGATTGAGTCAATTTAACATATTGTATGTCCACATTGATGTAGCACATGAAATTGGAAATAGCACATGAAAATTTCTTTCACTTCAAAAAGCTTTCCTCACATTTGAGAAGTTTGGTGGTTACTTTCCTATTCTAAATGTTTAAATATGATCTGTCTACTACCTCACCTGGTATAGAGTGTCATAGACTGGAAAGAGGTGCTAAGATATGTACACAGAACATTTCCGTGGGCCAGACACCAAACTCAAACTCAGAGATTCTATAGTGTGGTCTAACTCATGAAGCTAGTTAGAGATAGGGCCAGGTTTAAAACCCAAATTGGTTTGATTTCAAAGCCCAAACTCTTTTTATTCTACCATGGTACCTTCCAACTGAGCAGATCAGCTCTACCACACTTTCAATGATTTTATTCCAATGAGGAAGCAGTGTGAGTATGTGCACATGAGGATATGGAACTATATTGAGCCTCAGTAGTCAGCCATTTAATGTCATGAAAGAGAGAGAATTAATGCCCAGTGCAGAGTAGAAGAAGGAAGTGGCCCTAAGCCCCCCAAAAGAGTGGACGGAACCCTGCCTCGGGAGGCAGGAGGCTGAGTTTCTCATTGCAGTCCAGCCACTGATCTTCCGTGTAACATTGGGGAAGTCCCTACCCTACTCTGACCTCTGTCCTCCTGTTTATAAAATGAGAAGGTGAAACCAATGCCCAGAAACAAACTAGATATGTGCTCTGGCTTCTTAATCCAACCATGCAAAGCAGCAATGCTATGGAACAAAATTAGACTCGATTCAAGTCTTCATTGTTATCACTGGAGCAAATTGTTATTTCTGGAACAAATAATTTAATTTAATCTATTTTTTTTTAACCAATCCATTCTCCCCCACAATCATACTGGTGGTGAAATCACAACAAATATCATTCTCTCATTTACTTTGCCAAGAGGCAAGTAATGCTATAAATCCCGTTTCTGAGACTTTAACATCATGTTGATTTTATTGTCAAAAAAAAAAAAAAAAGGGCTCATGCACACAGAACAATTATAAGAACTTTCTTCACAAATGGAAAGTATTACAAAAGATCCACAGGAGAAACAACGTTAAGTCAAGACAGAGCTTAGATTTATATACGTCATTCACCCTAGAGACATTCTCAATGAAACTTTCAACTAGGCTTAGTTGATAAATGAATATATTAATGCTATATTTTATCACCAAACCACCTCAGAAGTATCCTATTAAATTAAGACACAACAATACCAGAAGCATCACTACAACTCCTTGGTCCCTAAGTGTAATGCTTGGAAGGTGCCCCTAGTTCATGGCTCTCAGGGGATGGATAAAGGCAAAAGGATGTTCCCTTAACTCCTTAGCCCAAGGGTCAGAAAAGCTTGTTTCCAGGGCCCAGCTCCTGCCTGGCCTTCCAGCAGCAGGCTTTCTGGGACTCAACACAGCCATCTTCATTTTGAATTGCAGAGAATAAAGGGCTTATAGACATTCTATTTTCAGAATTACCTGAGAGTTAAAAGGTTGCTTAGCACTAGCAGAGAGGAACACATAATTTTGAATCAGAGCATTTTATAGCTGGAAAGGAGTCCTGATGTCATGAAGTTTTACAAGCCATAGGAAAGGGGTAAAGGCTGCAAGGAAGTGACTTTCTGAATTGCACAGTAAGGAAAAAAATGAGGGACAGGAAGGGGGGTGGTCAGAAAGGGGCCAAGAATGCATTTCATATTACTGTAAGTTCTTGGTGAAGAAGAAAAACTAACATTTCAACTAGGAATTGAGAGATTGACAGTGAGTCAGAGACTACTGCCACCAGATAACCAATCAATAAGAAGGATGACAACAGAAACAACAATGTGACTCTTTTGCTCTTTTAAGACACCCAATGTTGCCTTGAGATGGACAAAAACAAACAAGAAAAGAAACCGGGAGTTCAGGAAAGGTGGTCTTGATTTGAATCATTCCCATTATGCCTGCATACAAAGAAGGCCTTTTGTCTTGTAAATAAAATCCAAATTTGATGGAGTTCCTCTGCATTATGAAACAACTGTCCTATAGCACTTTGAAAAAAATAAAATAAAATCTGACTTAAAATGGCAAGATGTGAGTGTGCAGCAGAGAGAACCAGGACCACTGTGCTCAATCCCGCAGTGCACTGAAGGAGAAAACCACTTGGATTTGTCAGGCTGTCTCCCTCGTAGCCCTGGAAAAGCCACCCTCTCTCAAACCCTTATTTGGCATATGAGAGGCTGTTGGTATTATCTACACCATCCATCTTAAAGGGTTGCCAGAGGGTTTTATAAAGGGAGACTAAAGGTGCCAGGCAACCCCAGGAACTTCTACTTTTCAATACTTGAGCCAAAGAGTCAGTCCTGTCCAAATGTGGTGGGGGTGAGAATTGCTAAACTTGTGCAATTATTTTCAAGCAAACAGCAAAAGAAGAGTTACATTTAATTTGAGAAAACCAGGCCTGATTGTGGCTGGCCTATAAGCAGGAACAACACCTTCCTACAAAGATCCTTTACACTTCTCCCTGTGCTACCTGTGTCCTTGGAAGCCTAGCCCTCCAAACAGATAGAACAATGATTCCCCAGCTGCATATCTGAGCTTCTTTGAGCTGGCCTGGCAGCTCGTTATCCCACATGTAATCCAGGAAGATAGCTTTGACTGGTTTCTGGAGAACCAGGTTCTTGCTCAGGTGGTTCTGGTCCTGCCCAATATCCACGTTGTTATTGGCTTTATTGACCATTCTTACCTGGTGACAGTCCTTAGTGAACCCGCAAACCACCCAACCACCCAACCACCAAAAAATAGAAATCATGTTTCTTTTTGAGAATGAAGGCTTGAGACAAGACCAAGTTCATTGGTTAACTCCTCCTGATTAACCCTACAGAAGCAAGAATGAAGGGGTCTCTTCTCCCATGTGATTCGTAGGTGTTGTGTCCTTATCTGTGCACACAGGGTAGTCCACCCCAGGGAGGAAGGCTGCTGAAGAAATCACCTGCCAGTGGGAGTTGTGTGGCGCCGCTAGCACCAGCATCTGTCTTCTCTATCAGAGGACAGGGTGGGAAACACAGTCTGGCTGGTTGGTGAAGGCATGGCAGGTTACCCTGATCCCCCTAGGAAGTGCTTCTCTAGATTCCAAGGCAAAGCCTCATGAAGACCACACGTCTTTTATGCGAGATCTGTTCGTCCAATTGTGATATTCTGAGGTCTAAACTCCTTTTGTATATCAACGGTGAAGTCCTGAACAATGGGAGAGACCAAAAGTATTTCAGGGGCTGTAGGACCTTTTTTCTGGGCACATGCCATCCTTGGTAATTGCATATTTTACTGGACATTCATCTTTCCACAAGCCACCATTGGCTCATCCAGCTTCTGTCAGGTTCAGGAAACCGTAATTATAAAAGCCCATGGAGTACACAAACAAGTGGAAAAAAAAAGAAAAACCCACATGGTAAGGACACATCATTTTGGTTTTCCAACCTGCGCTGGGCAGAGCTTTGCCATGGCTCTCAGTCCATCTGGCAGGTCCAGAGCACCTGGCCCTGGGCCCCTGCACATGAGCACAGACTGATGCATGCGGGGACGCCCTGGCCCCCGGCACACTGCTGGTCCCCAGTGGTCAGCTTTGGTGGGAAGCAGAACAGTGATGCCTCCGTGCCTATTTAATCTTCCTGAGCCACAGTCATCTCATGTATAAAATAGGTACAATAATAGCTTGTGGTGAAGCAGTCGCTTGCTGGGGTATTGTGAGAATCAAATCAGATAACATGTTTCATTTCCCATTACAGCGTCTAATGAATTCCATTCTTTTGCGTCTTTTCTGTTTTCCATTTCTGAGTTAGAACCAATCCAGATTCACTATGAAGACAACCTTCATATCCCAAGTCTTCGAATCCTCCTCTCTCTTGGAGAAAACAAGCCAAGTCCACACTTTTTCTCTCCTGTAGAACGGGAGTTCTTCATGAACTGGTCTGGCCGATCACTGCCACCTCATCTGCTGCCTCACCACCCCTACAGCACCCCACTCCTGCCCTGCCCTGCCCGTTGGCATTGGCTACAGCAGAGCCTCAAACAGCGCTGCATCAGCTGCATGCCTTCCCTGGGCCACTTCTGACCAGTGCCCTCCTGTCACTTTGTGAGTCACGCTGTCCCATAATGTTCCAAGTCTAGTTCCTCTTCTAGACTCTGAGCTCCTTGAGCGGAGGGACCATGTCATGCTCGTATTTGATACCTAGTGCCCAGTAGGTAACCAATACACTTTTGGTTAATAAAACATCAAAGCAGCCCCGGGTTGGGGGTGGTGGTGGTTGTGACGATGGCCTGAATATTTTAGAGGGATCCTCCTAGTTTCTTTGAAGAGTTCCCACCAAATAAATACATATGATTTCATTTTAGAGGGGAGGATAATTGATTTTTCTCTGTGAACAGGGAAGATACTTCCTTTTTTCTTACAGATGTGTGGCGAGGGACATAAATTACACAGGAAACGGGACGAGGAGACATAAACTTGCTTAATCCAATTATATTATTTCCATCAACAGACAGGGCCCCCAGAGAGGGGAGGGCGATGCTTGGGACGGAGACCATTGGGAAACTTTCTTCTTCACTTTTTTGTGGAAAGAGAGAAAGAGAGGAAAAGCAAGGGGGAGAAGATGTAGCAGCTGTCCTAGGAAGTGAGAACTGATGCTTGTTTGTTACACGATACGAAACTAATCTTGAGGAGGATGTTCAGTCTTTGGAATGTTAAACAGTGGATACATAAATAATTTTTTGAAGACAAATGAAAAGCAAAAAAAAAACCCACACAAACAAAACAAAACAAAACAAAACAAAACAAAACAAAACAAAGTGAGAAAACAAGAACCAGGCATTTAAAAAGAAAGGCCATATAATTTGACTGGGAAAACGTCATGCTTGTAGCCTGATGCAGACAACACAGAGTTTTGAATTCCAAGGAGGGGTTTCCGGAACTGGTAGTTACTGAGCATTGGGCCAAGCACTTTCGTTTCATGTAATCTACCTGATTTAGTCCTTCATATTAATATGACAATTTTATAAAGCGAGAGTTGGTTACTTGCATTTTTGCAAATCAAAGGAGGTTCAGAAATTAACTATTTCAAGGTCAAAGTTCATGTTCAGCTGGTTAATGGTACAGCCAAAATTTGAAGCCATGTCTACATGACTCATCTTTCATGTTTCTTCTACCATACACCTTCCCGTATTGGGACGTAACCCATTGGATCCTCTTCCCCTGGCCCCGGGCTCCAGGTTATTTGCACAGTGGGTTTTGAACTCCAGGGCAGGACCTCACAGTAACCTTTATTGCGTTTCTCTGAATTAAATGTTCATTACCTACCCCTGTAGTGGTTGAACCTCTCTCTTTGCATATATCCTTGCCCCTCTCTTCCCCAGCTGACCCTGTGGTGGTTCTTACCTGCAACCCAGGCTGGTGGAGTGACCACCACCTGGCACCTAACCCATCACCATGGCAGGGGGCAGAGAGTGCCCTGGAGAGTCTGAAACTAGCAATTACGTGCTCCAGCCCAGAAGTGACACTGCTCACCACTCATTTACCAGCGCCAGACACATGGAAACCCAAGTCCTAGAAATATGTGGGGAACAGCCTCAATGATTACTGTGTCTGTTGCCTTTAACATATTGTATATTTTACGTGATTGGTGTGTTTATTGTTTTTTTCCCCATCTAGATGCTCTGTGAGGACAGAGAGTTTTATCTGCTCAGTCTTGAATGTATTAATATCTCTCGTGCCCAGAACGGTGCTTCACAATAGCAGATACTCAACAAATGGTTAAATGAGTGGATAAATATCAGTTCTGTCCCTCACTTGCTGAGTGACCTTGGGCAATTTGTTTATATTCCCTGAGCTTCCAAGTTTCCTTTTAGAAAATGAGAATAAAGGGATGATTTCTCATTGGATCATGGTTAGACTTAATGAGATAAGCCGGTAAAGCTTCTAGCACAAGTACCAGCCTTTAATAAGCTCTGGATAAATATTGGTTTCTTTCAGCCTCCAGTGACCAAATTAGCCCCTGACTTTTAACCCAATTCTCTAGCGAATTTATGTAAAAAAATAGAACAATGGTGTAGCTTGAATGTGTTCTGTAACATTTCTGTTTCTTGCCCAGTGTGCAGAACAACAGTGATGCTCCTCCCAGACATTTTTTTTCCATAGAATTGCTGGAAAACTCTGAGCAAGCTTTAAAACTCAGAGTGAGGATGGGGCTGGGTAGAGCCACCAGCCAAGACTTTTGAACAGTATAACAAATGATGTGTGGATGCAACGAGGGAAACACACACATTCTTCATGAGTCTGGCGAAATCATGTTTAGCCCTCAGGTGTGTTTGACCTGTTAACAACATTTAGACAGATTTATCAGGTGCAAACTTTGCGCCAGCAAAAAAATACAGCCATTATGGAAAACAGTATGGAGGCACCTTAGAAAACTAAAAACAGAATTACCATATGATCCAGTAATGCCGCTTCTGGGTATATATGCAAAGAAATTGAAATCAGTATACTACCAAGGAGATATTTGCAAGCCCATGTTCATGGTAGCATTATCCACAATAAAGTATAAAAGCAATCTAGGTGTCCATCATCAAATGAGTGAAGAAAATGGGGTATATATTAATATATACAATAGAATACTACTCAGCCTAAAAATAGAGATCCTGTCATTTCCAACAACATGGATGAACCTGGAGGACATTATGCTAAGTGAAATAAGCCAGGCACAGAAAGACAAAATACCACATGATCTTATTTGTGGAATCTAAAAAGGGTGAACTCATGGAAGTAGAGTAGAATGATGGTTACTAGAGGCTGGGGAACAGAGGTTATTGGGAAAGAGGAGATGTTGATCAAAAGGTACAAAATTTCAGTTAGTCAGCAGGAATACATTTTAATGATCTATTGCACAGAATGGTGACTATAATAAAGAGTAATGCATTGTATTAATATATTTCAAAATTGTAAAAAGAGTAGAGTTGAAATGTTTTTTACCACCAGAAAATTGATAAGTATGTGAGGTGATGGGTTTGTAATTAGTCTGATTTAATCATTCCACATTGTAAACATATATCAAAATATTCCATTATACCCCATGATTATGCAAGTATTATTTGTTAATTAAAAGTAAAATTAAATACTTTTTAAAACCCACTTACTTTTCTCCTTCCAAACATAAAAAAGAAAGATTTGTTAGCCAGAAGGGAAATTCAAGTAAATTAAGTAGAGGGTTTGATTCTCTTTGCCCTTTCCTCAGTGGCCTGCTTGCTTGTGGCCAATTGCATATGGACTTCAGGTGCCTGATTCATAGGAGCTGAAGAGTTGCTGGGGACAAGCAAGGACGTGGGTTCATGCTTCAGCTAGGGCTGGTGAGCTCTAGTTATAGGAGCCTGGACTGAGTTAGAAGAGGGAGGGCACATCTTTACTTGACACCAATGCAAAGAGGGAAAAAAGAAAGAGAGCATACAAGCTGTACAAAGCTTCTCAGAACTTTCTTTAATTCTCTTCACTATGTATTGCTATGAGATCATTTGCTTGCAAATGTATTGTTTGAAAAACTAGATGGAGTTAGTTTTAAAATGCCCCAGATCGAATTGATTGCAATGAGTCAGAATACCATAAGCCTTAAGTTTATGAAACATCTTTCAAGATGCAGTGGAAACAGAAAGGAATTTGGACTCAAGAAGTGAGTCCGCACTCCGCAATTTACTGGCTGCCTGACTTTGTATAAATCGTTAACTCTCTAAACCTTACTTTCCTCATCTGTAATGAGGGGATTATAAAACCTAATTTAGGGGGCCGTTGTGAGAGTTCCATGAGCTAATGTTTGTGAAATGGTGTTATCAATTTTAAAGTGCAATAGGGGTGTTTATAATTATTCTGGAGAACTGTAAACAATTCAAAACACTTTCCTATTTATCCTTGGAGAGGAGATAAAGACTCATCACTGCCTCCTCTCTTAGCCACCCCCCACTTTCCTACAGAGCCAATTACTGTGTGTGTATACTATTATGTATATTAGTTTATGTATAGTTATCCATTATGTTATTTATATATGTGTGCCTATGTTTCTGTATATATATATGCAGAGAGAGAGAGAGAGAATATCCCTTCGTTGGTGTTTCCATTGTCATTTATGATTCCCTTTCTAGACTGTTGCAATTGCTGCTGACCAGATGGGATGTCTTTGTGCTGTCTTTTTAATCCAAGGCAACCTAAATTAAATGCATATCTGACCAGGTCCTTTCACTGTAGGAGCTTCTAACCCATAATAAAGTTCAAAAAGTCCTTAGTTTAGTTCAGTGGTTCTCAACAGGGATGTGGGGCAGGTGTGATTTTGCCCCCTCCCCACATTCAACAATGTCTGGTTGCCACAACAAAGATATGTGGTGGTGCTGGGGTGGGGGGTGGTCGCTACCACCATCCAGTGAATAGAGGCCAAGGGTAAATATCCCGCAGGACAGCCCCTTACAACAATATCCTGCCCAGAATGCCAGCAGTGCCGAGGTTGAGAAACCCGCCTTCAGCCCAGGAATTCTCCCTAACAGGAGAACCTCCACCAAGCTCCATCACATCACTACTCTCACATGCTGGCCTCTTGCCAAACTGAATCACTCTCACATCTCCAAGTCATTCCACCCGTTCCCAGACTATTGGCATTTTGGGCCTTTGTCCTAACTGTGTTTCCCACTTTGAACTCGCTTCCCCTCCCTTCTTCAGCGGGTGGACTCTGCCTTCTCATTCTTTTGAGGGTCCCCTTGCACCTCCTGTCCTTTAGGGAGCCTTCCGCATGCCTTAGGCCACTTCTCTGCGTGTCCACAGCCCCCTCTGCCTCCCTCTCTCCCTTGACTTATCCTGTAATAAAATGGAGCTTATTCTGTGATGACGTCTTTTTGGATCTCCCAGCTGTGGGTGAGTTCAGAATGGGCTTGGGCCATTTCTCCTTCATCTTTGCAGCTTCAGAGGCTAGCACTGGCTGGGCACGTCATCTCAGTAAATGTGTCAACTGAAATAGAGAACAAATCCAAATCAGTGACCATCTTATAAATGAAGCTGCAGCGTTCTTTCAGAATGTTGTACGAGGAACCTCTTGAGTAAAGATTCTGTCCTGGCTCTACCATGCACCCTAGACTATCAAGGATAGTCCCATTTCACTCATGGCAGTTAAAATTTATTGATTTGGTTGTGTGACAGGTGCTTGCAAGGATTTTATATTGGATCCTCACTCTACTGAATCTTTCTTTATTCTTGTATGTCTTCTCATTACTTCCATTTTGCAGATATGGAAACTGAGTCTTGGAGTTTAAAAAAACAAGTCACACAGCAAGTAGTGGAGCCAGGACTTAATCCAGGTATTCAGACTCCAGAGACCACCTGCTCAACTGCTGAGCTATGTCAATCTACTCTTAGATCTGCTGGATTTATAGTCTCCCGGGAACACAGTTTCAATGGGTCTGCATTTTAGAGATGAAGAAACAGGGCTTGTAGGAGACAGTCATTAATGACACATCAATGTCACAGCCAGGCAAGACATTGGTCTGAAGTCTTTCTATTCAATAATACTTTAATGATCCAGTGTTATTCTGTCATCTAGGCATATAATTGTCAAAATTTGCCTATCAGCTGGGGCAAAGAAGAATGCACTTAGAGATCTCACATGAGAGCAGACCCTACAAGTTTTAGCACCCACATTGGGGACCTGCTGCAAATAGATCTTTGATAATTACTTAAGCCCTTAGAAATCTTTACCAGATCTGGGACAACTTTGATTTTTGTCTGGGACAAATCCTACATCCTGGGAGGTCTCTGTGCTGAATCCCATTTACTAAAGGTCTCTAAAAGCTTCCAGGCTGCTTAACTCTTCCCAAACTTTTTGGTTTAAAAATACATTCCTAGCCAGTGGATCTGGGTGCATTTGTGTGTGTGTATGTGTGTGTGTGTGCGTGTGTGCGCTAGAGAATGTTCCCTTCAACTTTGGAGCCAGCACGCAGCACAGACCAAAAAATGTGACACTCCATTTTCAGACTGTGTGGGCTGAGAGCACCATGTGGGTGGACGGGGTTCCCATGCAATTCTGAGAAGGCGGCTGTGCTTTTCCAGGGTGGTCTAGTGGTCTTGGATTGCAGTCGGGTCCATTTGCTGGGATCTTTTGGGAAATCTCACAGAAGGTTTCTTGCAGAAATTCTCAGTCTTGCATTCTTTCCTCTAGGGGGATGTCTTTTCCAGGCCCATCACCTAATTTGAAGGTATGTGGCTGTCATTCAGCAAGTATGTTTCCTGACTTGCTTTCGTTCTTTTCATGTGTTAGTTTTATGAGCACTCAGGGAGGGCCCCTTAGATGCCAGGCTTACTCTCAGAGTGCTCACAGTCTAGTGGAAAAGACACAATAAAACCAACTAAGGGTTATCAGTCTTATGACAGAAGCTTAGAGATCCAGGGGCGCACATAAGAAGGAACCCATATAAGTCCTGGGAGTCAGAGATAACTTTTCAGAGATGGCTAAACTGATTTATTAAGAATAGAGATAAGCCAGGCAGAAGGTGCTAAAAGAGATGGGAGACAAGGATTCCAGGCAACAGAAAAATGATATACAAAATCCCTGGGGCAAGTAAAAGTGTATTTGGGAAGATCAGGTAATTGGATCTTGCTGGAAGGTAGAATATGTGGGGTTGGTTGTGGCAGGTGGAGGGGGAGGTTGGTGAGAGAGGAAGTTAAAGAGGGTGTCGTGAGTTGTGTCCTGTGGGACTTGGCAGACCACGCTAAGGGTTTTGGACTTTATCTTGAGGATGAATGAGGCAAATTTTAATCAATAATATGACATAGTCAGTTTTGCCTTTTATTAAGGTCCAGTTACACAAGGATTCAGAAGAAAGACCTGGGGCCTTTGTGACTGAATTTTTACCGGAGCAGATACCATTGTTTCCACCACTGTCATCAGAGCCAGCTGCAGGGAATGTTAGCGTCCCTCTGGGCAAGTTGATGACAGTGAGCTGGGGCAGACTCTGGGAAGAGCAAGGAGATCCAGAAGCAAAGGGTGAACAGTATTGAGCCTGGGGTGTAGATGGAATGCCAGGACCAAGAAAGACAGATTGAGCATAAAGGAGCAGGGAAGGGGACTGGTTTCCAATGGACTCCATTCCCTGGAGGTAGCTGGGGTTCCAGACAAGTTAGTGCCACCAGAGCTGAAATATAGGGATTCAAATCAAGTTCTAGATGGTTTACTCAAAGGAGAAGGAGAGAGTCAGATGTTTACCCAGTGCCAGGCACTGAGGTAGGCACTTTGCAGACACCCATCTTTCATCAGTGTTATGAAGTAGGTTACCATTATTCATATCCCCCAGCTAAATAGAGGGAAGCTGAGAGAGATGAAGAATTTTGCCCAAGGTTGCACAGCTAGCAAGAGCCAGGATTTTACTCCAGCATTCTCTAGCTTCAAACCTGTTTTCACCAAATGTTACAATAGGCACTCAATCCCAAATCTCTTCTAATAATCCATCGTGCTCTGATGCCTCTTTTAATTTTCTTCTTTAAATGAAAAGCGGGTCTGCATGAACTATTTCCCAACTTGAAATTTCCATCCCACAACACTGCACATCAAGAACTCTGTGGCTTCAGGTCTCCTACCAGAAACATCATCTCATACCAGGTGTGCTACCTGCATGGCCATGCTGAAGTTTCCCCCACTTTTTCACATCAGCATTCCTTGCCACAGGTGCCCATGTACGCCTCCTTATTCCTTCACAGAGTGACACCCCTCTTTCTTTTGGAGTTCAATATCCATCCAGCAGGTAGGAAAGGCATTGGCTCCCACATCATTTCTAGAGTGCAGAACACATCACCCTAGTACTGAAGTTCTTTTGACTCTACCTCGGTATTCTCCAAAGAACCACCCGCAGCCAGCTCCCTGTAACTTTAGTCACTGGGGAGAAATAGCTCCCGTTATCTGAAATATGGGGCCAGTGTGGTCCTAGGGAAAGAGCTGGGGCTTTGAGTCCATCAGACCTGGGTCCCCAGCTCTGCCACTTGCTAGCTGTGTGAACTTGAGCAAGTCCCTTAACTTTGCTGAGGCTTAATGTCCTCATTTGTATATAGAGATCATAATGCCTACCTCTCAGGACTGTTTTGAGAATTTCTTGAACAGAGTTTGGCACAATGCCTGGCCCATAGTGGGGCATTAGAAATAGTAATAAGTATAACTTTTACTGCTACAGACACTCCCCAAATCTAGATGATACACCATCCAAAGCATCTTTATAATTGGTGTGCCTGGGGAGTGGGGGTTCTTGTCTCATTCTTCCAAGGTGTGCCGATGAATCTGCATCTCACAAACAGATCTCATGATTTTGTCACTTTTCCACAAGAAGAGCTTGTATGCATGTTTACTTCACAAGGTGGTGGTAAGGATGAAGAAGATCAACTAAACAATAAAATACCTTTGTAAACTGTAAAGTGGTGTGTGTATTTCTGTTTATTACTTGAATTTTTTAAATCAAATTTCTTCTAACATAATTGACATGCAATACAATGCTTACATTTTAAGTGTATATGTTGATGAATGTTGACAAATGTATGTGCAAGTGTAACCACCACTTCAATTATGTGACAACATTTTTATCACTCCATAAACTTCTCTCATGGCCCTTTGCAGTTGATCTCCCCATACTCTTTGCCTCAGGTAAACACTTACCTGAGTTTTATAATTTAGGGTTACATGATTAAGGACTTAATATAAATGGAATCCTGCTGAATGTACTCTTTCATTTCCAACTTCTTTCATTCAGTATAATGTTTAAGATTCATCCATGCTGTTGTGTTTATCAGTAGTTCTGGGTTATTTCCAGTTTAAGGCTATTGTGAATAAAGCTGCTTTAAATATATTTTGTGGACATATTTTTATTTCTCTGAGGAGGTAAATACCTAGGATTGAAACTGCTGAATTATATGTTAAGTGTATGATTAACGTGAAAAGAAACCATCAATCTGTTTTCTAAAGTGGTTCCACTATTTTACAATCCAAGCAGCAATGTACGAGTTGCTCCACATCTTTGCCAACATTTGATATTGTGAGTGTTTTAATTTTAGCCGTTCTAGTAGGTATGTCATGGAATCTAACTGTGGTTTTAATTTGCATTCCTCTGATGATTACAGATGCTTTCTAACTTTTTATGCACTATGGCCATTTGTATATCTTCTTTTATGAAGTATCTGTTCAGATCTTTGGTCCATTTATTTTAAATTTTTTCTATTTTTATTATTGAGTTGAAAGACTTCTTTTTAAAACCTGGATTTTATCCTTTGTCATATGTCTGTATTGTGAATACCTTCTCTCTGTCTGTGGCTGGCCTTTTCATTTTCTTAACAATGTCTTTTGAAGAGAAGAAAGTTTTAATTTTTATGAAGATAAATTTATTCTTTTCTTCTTTCATGATCCATACTTATCGTGTCTTGTTCAAGAAATCTTTGCCTACCCAAAGTTTGTGAACAGTTTCTCTTATCTTTTCTTCTACAACTTGTATAGTTTTACCTTTTATGTTTTAGTCTGTGATTTGTTTTGAATTAAATTTTGTATATGGCATTAGGTAGGAGCTGATTTTTTTTTTTCATGTTAGTGTCCATCTGTTTTAGAACCCTGTATGGAAAAGACCCTTTTACTGAATGATGCTGATGAACTGGTCAAAAATCAATATATGTGCAGGTTTATATTTGGACTATTTAGTCCTTCCTGTTAGTCTATATCTATATCCTTAGCCAATAGGATGATGTCCTGCTTCTTGAAGTTTATAGTAAATCTTTACATCAAGTAATGTGAGTCACCCAGTCTTTGTTCTTTTCAGTATTACTTTTTCTATTCTTGGATTTTTCCATTCCCATATAATCATCTTGTCTGCTGTAATTTTGGTTGGGGTTGTATTAAATCTGTGGATCAATTTGTAGATCAATTGAGTTTTCTGATTCATAAACAGAGTAAACCTATACATGTATTTCAATTTTTAAATATTGACAATACTGAGTTTTCAGATCCATAAACATAGTGTATCTATATATTTATTTCAAATTTTAAAAATTTGTCTCAGAAAATTTTGTAGTTTTTAATGTGGAATGCTTATACATCTCTCAATATTATTTCTAATCATTTTATGTTCTGGATGCTACTGTAAGCAGTATTTGGAATTTAATTTTCTAATTGCTATTCTGGTACCAGATAGTCTATCATAGCCAGAAGCAAGATTTTATTTTCAATAAAAACCATGGGAAAATTGAAGCATCTTCTCATTAATTATTATTTTTCTTCTTTTTAAAATATTTCCAGGACTCTGTACAAAATAGACTTTCTGTGTGTCCCTGTTAGATTCCAAAGCATTAAGCAGATAGGCAGGTTGTGTGTGTGTGTGTGTGTGTGTGTTTGCTGCTGTCACTTGAATTTCATAAATTCTCCTCTGGAGAGATTTGTCAGTGCCACCTTTTTTTGTGACATCAATAAAATAAGACCAATCTGTGAGCACAGCAAGTATATTACTGTCTATGTTTGGTTTATTCACAAGGTTGGAAGCATCTCAACCTTCCTTATGACCAATTTAGAGACACTGCTGAAATATTAGCTAAGTTACTAGGCTGAAATTAGAAAGCACATAAAAAGGTAAATATTGACTCATTCCACACAGTTTTTTTTTTTTTTTGAGACAGAGTCTCACTCTGCTGCCCTGCTAGAGTGAGTGCCGTAGCATTAGCCTAGCTCACAGCAACCTCAAACTCCTGGGCTCAAGTGATCCTCCTGCCTCAGCCTCCCAAGTAGCTGGGACTACAGGCATGTGCCACCATGCCCGGCTAATTTTTTCTATATATTTTTAGTTGTCCACATAATTTCTTTCTATTTTTTTTTAGTAGAGACTGGGTCTTGCTGTTGCTCAGGCTGGTCTCGAACTCCTGAGCTCAAACAATCCGCCCGCCTCGGCCTCTCAACACACAGTTGTTGTATTTGCATTCAAGGCACTTTAGGAGACTTGAAATTTCAAGACAGTTTAAAAGCAAAATGGATTATACTGAGCTCAGACTGAAAATAACTATTTATGTAAATTCTCAGATAGGAGAGTTACAAAGTATTAATGAAATATTTTTTGTATACTACCATCTACTTTTTAATTCATTTCTACATTGAACATATGGTGCTAAGTGCATGTGTTTATTCTGTTTGCTTTGCCTAGAACAATCTTCCCTTCTTCCACTCAACTTTTAGTCACTTTCAATAATAAGTTTGCTCTGCTTCCAACCTGCTCACCTCCAAGTCCACAACTCCCCTTCAGCTGATTTGGCCCCATCTCCCTGAAGTTCTCATCATGGTACTTTATACATTTAATTTAAATTAACAAGTATTATTTGTGTTCCAGTTATGCTCAAAATAGAGCATCACTGAAACATCTTAGGCATTCTCAAATACCCTAAGTAGCATTTGTAGATTTTTTCTTCTACTTTTCTCTAAAGGTAATGCTGTAGCCTTTAGCATTTGTTTTAGGTAACTTTTTTTTACTACACTTGAGGAAGGAGAATCAACCCTAAACGCATACAGAAAGAGACAGCAAGATTTGCCTGAAATCACATGGGGATTTTGGAAATAAAAGTAATTCAGGGCAACACTTGGGTGGGTGGAAGTGGAGGGTGCACCAGGTCAGAAGTCCGGGGTCCTGGTCTTGACTTTGTCAACAACTAACTCTGTGACCA
>RJWJ010034530.1:0-10451 GCA_004363605.1 Indri indri | reverse complement strand
TGCTGACCTTGAGCGATCCACCCGCCTTGGCCTCCCAGAGTGCTAGGATTACAGGCGTGAGCCACCGCGCCCGGCCCCATTTTTTCCTTTCTTGACAGAGTCTTACTCTCTTGCCAGGGCTAGAGTACAGTGGCGTCATCACAGTTCACTGCATCCTCAGACTCTTAGGCTCAAGTGATCCTCCTGCCTCAGTCTCCTGAGTAGCTTAGACTGTAGGCACATGCTACCATGCCTGGCTAATTTTTCTATTTTTTTGTAGAGATGGGGTCTCGCTATGTTGTTCAGGCTGGTCTTGGACTCCTGGCCTCAGGTGATCCTTTTGCCTCAGCCTCCCAAAGTGCTAGAATCACAGGCATGAACCACTACACCCAACTTTGTTCTGTGATTCTTTTGCTTTCTTCTGGTGAGTTTTTTGTGGATTCAGAGTATTTATCATTCAGTTTTCTCCCAAGAGCTTGGTAGTTTGTGTGCCTGTCCATATTATCAATTATTTCTGTTAATTCTTTTTTTTTTGAGACAGAGTCTCACTCTGTAACCTCAGCTAGAGGCTAGAGTGCAGTGTCAAATTCCTGGGTTCAAGCAATTCTCCTGCCTCAGCCTCCCGAGTAGATGGGACTATAGGCGAGCACCACTATACCTGGCTAATTTTTTTCTATTTTTAGTAGAGACGGGGTCTCACTCTTACTCAGGCTGGTCTTTAACTCCTGAGCTCAAGTGATTCTCCTGCCTTGGCCTCCCAGGGTGCTGGGATTACAGGTGTGACCTACCGTGCCTGGCCTATTTCTGTTAATTCTTAATCGTCTGGTTTCTTTTTGTGTTTGGTTGTCTTTGTTTATGCGCTGGTCATATTATTTGGAAATTTATTTTTAGGAATAATGTAAGGGCTAGGATGAGGGTGCCTTCTCCCAGAGAGGATTTTTGTTTGCTTCTGCCAGGTTTCTGGTGGCACGACCAGTCTGGGACCATCTTAATTCAAGTTCAGTGCTTAAGATGTTTTAGTCCATCCAGATGACACTAAATAAGGCTGCAAGTTCACCCTTACTCTGGGGCCAGCTCATTTTCGCAGCACGTTTTTCTGGCATGTCTCTTCAGTGCAAAAGTGTCTTTGACTGCTAGATTATTTCTCTGAGTTCTTGCTTGCTTTTAGATGTTGGTATGGCATTAATTACCATTTTGTTAATTCTTTGATGCTTTGATAAACATAGTTTTATGTTTCATCTGGCTTTTAAAATTGTCCTCAGTGGGAGAAATGGTCTGGAAGTACCTATTCACACCATTCCCAGACACAGAATTCATATTGCTTTTTTCAAAAGCTCGGGTTTGTTGCCTAAACTGATAATGAAGGGTAGCTGTCAGACAATTGTTCCAGTTAATATTTTGAAGAAGGTGAATTGTACTCTATTGACCAAAATGATGCATTATCAGAACACATGTAGTAATAATCCTTTAAAACTTTTTGGATGATTTACAATTTACCACAATGTAAATATTCAGAATAGCTCTTTAGAATGTAATTTTATAAATAATACCTTTCTTTCATGATCTGCACAGCTTTGAACATGGTATTTGTGGATGGTGTCACAGTGCATCTCATCACCCAACATACACCTTCCTTCCTCTTCTTTTCTCATCTAATCTGTCACAACTCCTGTTAATTTTGCCTCCTTAATATTTCTTGACACTACATGCTTCTCTCCATTCCCATATCCTCTGTTCCAGTTCAGCCCTTCAGTGTTGCTTTCCAGGACTTTTGAAACAGTTTTCTAACATCTTTCTGCTGCTGTTCTTATGGCCATCCAAAATTAGCCTTGGATCCCATTGTCCCCAAGATAAAGTCAAAGCTCCCATGCGGCCTACATTGCTCACATGACCAGGTCTCTGCTTACCTCTCTGGCTCCTACTGTCAACTTTTCACACCTTCACCCTCCGTCTTCCACTAATCACTTACAGTTCTCCACTCAGACAATAGCCACCCCCCAGGAAATCCTCCCTGACCGAAAAACTGGGTTAGATACTTCTCTTCTGTGTTCCCATTGTACCTGGATCATAATCCTGTTATAATCTTATCATCTTATCACATTGTTACCATTAATTCTTTTTTAAAAGTTTTACTGTTTGTCATTAGGGTATAAATTCTTTGTGACTAACAAAGGTCTATTGTTAACACTTAATCCCTAATGTCTACCACCTTTTACAATTGGTACTTTGTAAGTACTCAGTAATTGTTCATTGAATGAATGAATGGTGTATGTGAATGGCAAAGCTCAGTAGGTGCAGGTAGTGATGCTTAGGTCCTAGGAAAGGGATTATGGTTCATGTTTCTAATAGAAGGTTATTTAGTTGATTTAGTCATATCACATGACCAATGTGTTACCATCTGAATTTAATTTATTAATTTTGTATCATCTGTCTTTAAAGTACAGCTTTTAGTGAACAAACAACCCCTCAGCAGTTTGTATTTCAGCTTTTTCTCCCCAGGAGCATCTCTGCAAGTAGCAACCAGCAGGTACTGACTCCGTCAGTGGCTATAGTGGTGGGCCACACACTGTGTTGCTGAGTGACAGCCATACACAATAGATACTCACATCATCACTTAGTTCATCTTCAAATGTGAAGGACTCCAGTGACACCCACATTTAGTCCTTGGATCTCTGGTGGTAAAGAAGAATATTTGTTACACCTAGGAACTCAGATTCCTTTTTGGAGGAGAGGGCATGTGGAATGAAATTACTCACTTGCCTTCTTTTCATTTGTTTAGGTTGTATAGTATTATAGGATCAACCATAGCATACTAGAGAGAATCTTGGAATAATGCCTTTATTTTCATTCATTTGACAATGCTACTTCCTGTTTTGTTGCTGTCACTGCAGCCAAATTCTCTTATTGATTGTACTAAAGCAATAATCCTCTATTCTGGTGGTCTGACATATTGCTTTATTATAATTACTTGGAAGGTCTTGTTACTACTAATTAAAGAGCAATTCAAAGATACTGCAATTATTTTTAAAAACTTCGAAGTCATTCTTATTTATTTATATTCTGATCTATATATAGGAGATAAAATGGAATTATAGCTACCCCAATGATGAGAAATTTGTGATAAACAGTGCCCCTCACCCTTTTGCTCTCTCCCTGCTCATTTAGACATCAGTAATTAGTTATAACATGCTTTTTTTCTCCGTGCAACCTACTAACCAGTTTCAACATAGTACTTCAAATCATCGCTATCTATCAGATTTAGCACTCAAGATCCTAGGACTACCTCTTCTTGTATATTCCTTCCTTGTTCACTTTGCACAAAATACCTGTTTACATATTTATGCTCTAAGGTTTGTCTACATATAATTATTTCAAGATTATATTTTGGGTGCTATTTCTCACTCTCTCATGCTGTCCTTTTTGGTATCCACTGAACAAATTTTGTAACAATGATGGTAATTGTTAATATTTGATAAGTACTATGTAGTGGGCACTGTACTAAGTCTAGGCATGTATTATTTCATTGAATTTTTGTAATAATACCAAGAGTTAGGGCCCATTGCTATTCTCATTTTATAGATAGAGAAACCAGGCAAGGCTATGTAGTTGGTAAATGGCAGAGCCTGGGTTTGAAATGAGGCCCCCTGCCTCTTGATCCCAAGTTCTTAACCTCTGGGCTATTGTTTCCCTAAAGAAGGTTAGGTTAGAACCAAAATAATGCATAATGAACATGCTGCTTTTGCCTGCGCTAACACTAGGCTAGAACAAAAGCTGCTTCCTTTGTGTTTTCCAAGATTCCAGACCAACGTAGCACAACATTTCTCTAAGAAACTTATAGTTTTGTGTCTATTAAAGAGAATCTTCTGGTAGATTTCATAAATATGGCTTAGGTTTTTGTTAAACTCCTGCTCTTATCTTTCTATAACTTGGAACATTTTTTAAAATTTTTGAGACAGTAGCTATTTGTGTAGGCTGTCTTATACGTTCACAGATGGCATTATTTTATCTGTCCTGAAACCATCTGTAGCATCAACTTAGTCTATTCCAATTGGTATCATCTTTCATTTATGCAGGAGTGAGTTATTAAAGTAAAACTTTATATTTGTATAGCATTTTGGATAAATGTTAGAGTAAAACATTGATTTATTTTATCACAACAATAGTATGCAAAGAAAATCTAATTTTTTTTAACTTCATCTTGATTTACTTTATATGTAGTCTTTGGAATTGAATTGAACTCAGGAGCTATTTATTGAGCATATATTGTGATCCTGGAACTGCAGGGATGAAGAAATGATCACTGTCCTCACTAAGTTTATAGTCTATTGGGAAAGACAGTGAAACAGTAAATTCCAGTTGAAGAAGAAATAGTTATGATGCCCATTGTGGCAAGAGAAAAGAGAGTGGTGTGAGAAAGGATGGCAAAGGGTTTCAAGGTGATCTAGTGAGTCTAGAAAGCCCTTTCAGAGGAAGAGTGGGAAGGAGCTTTCGGAGGAGGAGTGGGTAGGAGCTTGCCAAACTAAGTGTAGCCAGTGGGCAGTAGGGAGGAGAGGAGTCTTCCAGGCAAAGTAAGCAACAAATGTGAAAGCCAAGTGTCAGAGGACTTGGAGTGATCGAGACATTGGAAGAAGTTGAGTCAGAGTGACAGGTGACCTGAGGGGAGACTTGAGAGGTCAGTAGGCACCGTTTGTCTTGTAGGCCAGTTAAGGATTCTGGATTTGAACCTAAGATTAGTGATAAGTCATTGATGAACTTAAAGCAGAGGTATGACATGGCCAGACTTGGGTTTTAGGACGACTGCTCAGGCTGCAGTGTGTAGGATGAATTGGAGAAAGGGACAGAAGTGGATGTAGGGGGGAAAGTTAGGAGGCTGTTCAGCAGTCTTTGCAAGAAATGATTCTCACTTACACTAGGGTAGTGGCAATAGAGAAGGAGAGAAGTGGATGGATTCCAGAGGAGCCAGTTTGTGTGTCTACAAAGCTCTGTCTTATTCTGCTGCATTATGCTTGAACCAAATGCTTGTTCTACAAAGGAGGGTATGAGCCAGAGAAAAATGGAACAAAAATGAAACCTAAAGTTTCATTGTATAGTGGCTCTATATTGTGAAAAGGCATGATCTCACAGGTAATTACAAGGATAGTGAAGATAAAAGCACCCAACTAATTTTAAAGTACTCAATTGCACTGTCATTGAGATAGGATCCTGATGTAAGTAAGGTTTGCCCTTCATATCAGTGTGTATGGTATCAACAGAATTTTGAGAGAGAGACTCGTTTATTCGGTGGCTGATGCCTCTTTTCCCCCTAAAACATCATTTTATGCTTTCACCCACTTGCTTATTCATTCATTCATTTAAAAAAATTTACTGAGGGCCCACTATTCACCAGATATGTTTTCTTATCTTAGTCTTCAATATCACATGTGGCTGTTATACCTAGTGTGCATCTTTGATGTTTATAGGTACTTCATGGACCACATCTCATTTGAGATATATTTAGTCTATCAGATTTCCATTTTAAGTTGACAAGGCCTCAGCACTTCTTCCCAAATGCCGCATCTCTTAAAGTGTCATCATCGATAAAATCCTACAACCCTGATCTCCTGAGTCTTCTGAAGTCATATCCTCTATACTTTCTTTTGCTACCCTCCAGTCTTTGCTCAGGCTCACTGTGCCTAATTCTGTTTTGTTCAGTTGATCAGTTTGACCATCACCACCACCACCTAGTCATCTTGTTGTTCTTTGTAGACCTATTATATTAGCCAAGGTAATGGAAGCTATTATAGCAAATAAGTTTTAACCTCAGTGGTTAAATACATTAGAGTTTTATTTCTTGCTGACACAACTGGTAACAGATATGGGAGTGGAGGATTTTCTGCTCCACTCATGGACTCAGGCAGATGGAGTCAACATGTGGCACACAAGATTGCTCTGAGCTCAACGTTTAACCAGCAAAGGAGGACAAGAATAAATGTGAAAGCTCACCCAGGAAGTTTTTATGGGCCAGGGCTAGAAGCGGCTCACGTAATTCCTACCCATACTTCAGAACTCAGGTGTGTGGCCGCATCTAACTGCAGGAGAGACTGGGAAATGCAGTCTCTGTGTTTGCCTGGTGAGCCAGTCTCTGTCCCACCCAGCTAATGACTTTCCTTGTGTGCTACCTGTTCTTTAATTCAGATGATAATGAGAGGCAGGGAATGACCAGAGATACGAAGGAGGGGTCTTCTTTGTGCTTTTCTAAGTGGCTGTCTCATAGTCCTGGGCATCAGAGTGGGAAATGTCTACGTTCTGAGTTCCTAACATATCTAATAATTGCTATTACTCTGTTCTTACAGGGAAATAAATGCCCGACTTGATGCCGTATCTGAAGTTCTCCATTCAGAATCTAGTGTGTTTGGTCAGATAGAAAATCATCTACGTAAATTGCCTGACATAGAGAGAGGACTCTGTAGCATTTATCACAAAAAAGTAAGTGTGATAGAAATCAAATCTGTTAAAGTTGATAAGGTTCCTCAACATGAGGACATCATATATTAAAGGAAAACATCTGAGAGCTCTATTATTTCATTTTGTAAAATCTTGCAAATAGCCTGAGAGAATAGCTAAATCCTCAGAAATTTCAATTGTACAAATTAAGGTTATACTAATTTTTTCATTGTAAATAGTATTCTCACTTCTGTTAACTACAGCAACACATTTAGAAGCCCTTCTGTTGTAATACAGGATATTCTCATGTTTCATCCTCAAAGTGTAGAAAATTATCAAAATAGGAAATTTACTTAGACTTGCTACTTTAGAAAAGAAATACCATATTTCTTTTGATCTTAGAACAATTTGTTTGACTTAAAATCTGCTGGTGTAATATTTGTAGTGGTATTGGTATGCAGACAAGTTTGGATATTGAAGGTGAGTAATAAAGCATTATTTTGATTTTTATCACTTGAATCATAGCAAAAATGAGTGTATACCCAGAAATAACTTATCTTCAGAATATGCCTAAAATAAATTACTAGTTATATTTATAATAATTGTTAAAAAAAATAAACTTTTTATAGTGTTTTACCTTTGGCAGAAGCCATTCACATACATTATACCCTTTTCTTTGTAAAAACTTTATGACACTGAAAAGATACTATTTTTATTACCTTCGTGCTAATGAGAAATTATGTATAATGCTACGACTGCTTGCATTACCTCGGCTAATATGGTGCTGAGAGAGGATTAGTAACTTGCTAGTAAGTGACAGAATCTGCATTTAGTTAGACTCAGTGTTCTTGACTGTGTTTTTTGTGGCTGTGTCTTTTGGCCACTACCATGTTTGGCGTAGTTGTCTTGACTGGCCATTGCATTTTTTTCCTGGTTATTACTTTTCATAAGCAAATTTTATATTTCCCCAAATGTAAATCCTTGCCAATTTAATAATTTTATTGTAGAACAATTTTTATATGCCTAAGTTTTAGTGGTGACCAATTTTTCATTAGTGTTTACTATTTTTAGGCCCCCTTTCCCCACAAAGTTTTACTAGAATAAGTACACTACCTCGGAGAATACTTGTGGTGCCCAAGAGTACTTATATAACTGTTCCATATGCTTCAGCTAAACTTGAAAACAAAGTACAAGCCAGAATTGGGAATACTACTCCTGGGGAAAAAGTTGCACGAGTTGGTCATGGGGTCAGTGGAATGTGTTGCGCCATCACTGGGTACACCGTGTTGTTGTTTTGCTGGCAAAAACAGCAGTTGTGCTGATAGTTGAGAGTTTTATGGTTGACTTTTTTGAGGTTACAGAGTGGGTGCCAAACCATTTGTTGTTTTGTATCCTTGGCCCAGTGCCTGACAATCAGTGCATATAACCCGTCATCAAGCAACAGATCTACAGCACCTTGTCTTCAGTACTTGAAAGGACTCACTGACAAATGTCAGAGATTTTTGTTTTTCTTAAGAGGAGCAGAGCTGAAAAATTTTCAATGGCTAATCAAAAGAGTTAAGTCAGAATGTCCTGGAATATGGCATTAAGATGGCAGCATTATTCCATGCCACTATGATTTCTATTACACCTTGCTGCCTCTTTGTAACCTTTACTTTGATGGTTGTATTTCATAAGGTTTGTGCATTTATAATAGTTTCAAAACTCTAGTAAAGTTAGAATCTAATTCATTTTAAAAGTGAGCAATATGCAGTGAAAGACTGACTTTTATTTTTGATTTCAGAATGTATTTTACTAAGGGAACTTATGGCTCAGTCAGAAGCCATTCCTTGTTGCTGTTTTAATTTTTACACAAGAATGTGCCTAAAGATTGGTTTGAAAAGTGAAGAGTAGAAATGATTTGGTAACAAACCAACTTTAGGAACGCTAAGCACTTTAATGATAATAATAATAGTATTATTATTGTGATTTTGGAGACAGGGTCTTGCACTGTCGCCCCAGCTAGAGTGCGGGTGGCATCATCATAGCTCACTGCAACAACCTCAAACTCCTGGGCTCAATTGATCCTCCTGCCTCAGCCTATTGAGTAGCTGGAACTACAGGCATGCACCATGTTGCCAGGCTAATTTTTCTATTTTTTCTGGAGACGGGGTTTCACTCTTGCTCAGGCTGGTCTTGAACTCCTGAGCTCAAGCAATCCTCCTGCCTTAGCCTGCCAGAGTGCTAGGATTACAGGTGTGAGCCACTGCACCCAGCCAGAACTTTAATTTTTTTTTTTTTTTAATTTCAGAATATCATAGGGGCACAAATGTTTTGGTTACACGAATTGCTTTTGTACAGTTTGAGTCAAAATTATAAGTGTGCCCACCACCCAGATAGTGTGCATTATTATACCTATTAGGGGAGATTTTACCCATCCGCCCCTTTCCCCTCCCACCTGCTTGATTTCCGTTGAGTTTTACTTCCATAATTTTTTATGGATTAGTTTGCTGGTTTTTGGAACTTATCAAGCATAGGTCTTTTCCTTATCAATAGATTAAGTAAGCTTCTACTATATGCACTACATAGTGAGTGATGTCCTGGGTACGATTGTGCCAACTATGTGAAATCCATAAAATGGAGAAACACTCCGTTTGGATGTTGTGGCAGTGGTCAGCCTAGGCCATGTGGTTGTGTGGAAAGTGCCCTAGAATATCCACAAATAAGTGTCTTTATGGTGATAATGATAGAGATCTCTTCCAGAGAGATGGTTGCTGCTGGAAGTGGGGCTGAACACAGCGACTTCAGCAGCAGCCACTTCACTAACCTTGTCCTCAGCTTCCTTGCAACTTCTTTGAATTCTTTTGCTTAAGAAACTTGAAAACATCCTGCCTCTGGCTCTTAGAACTTCATTGTAAAGCACTTTTCTTTCTGGTTTTCTCTTCTCTTGCTGACTTGATTTTACATCACGTCTGAGCTTGGAAAATTAATCCCTTTCTTGCCTTTCTAACTATAATAATTATAAGAGATTATTATTCAGAAATTATGTTTATTTTTATTTCTTCACTTGTGTTAAAATGTATCATTGACTTGTGGCCAAAAAGCTGCTTATGCAAACAGTCCAGCTTCCTGTATGGGGGTGGGTGGGAGGTCTTTCTGGATAAGAGTTGCTTTATGATACACTTAGAATTCAACTTTGCTCAGTTGGATCTAACTTCTTATTTTTCTGCATAATTTACTTTATCCTCTGTGGTTAATAATGAGCTTTTTGAATATGTTCTTAGCATTAATCCATTTTATATATTCTACTTATTATGTGCCTTATTAGTTTAACCCTAAATTGTCCTCTCATCTTAACATTTATTTTCATCAAATAGTCTATCAATTTTATTTTCTTGATGAACTGTTATCTAGAGCCTTCTGACCTGATCCAGTCTTGACTGGTTGCCCACTATATATGCTGTACCGTCTTGGATTCCCTTTACTTCTCTTGACTGGAATCTTCTGTTTTCTGTATTCCAAGTCTTCCTCTTGGTTTATTCTGTCATTTTGGTGGAGGACATCCTCTAGAATCTTCCTACGAAAGGATGTTAGAAGTAAAGTTTTTAAAACATGAATATCTGGAAATGTTTTTTTCCCCTTACTCTCACATCTTATTGATAGTTTGGCTAGGTATAAAATTTTAGGTTTCAGAGGATTTCATTATCTTTATCTTCTACCTCTTCTGGCGAATTTTTCATTTCTACTGTCATAGTTCAATTTCCAAGAATTTTGTTGTTTTCTTGTTCTCGGAATCTTCTTTTAAATAGCCTCCTATTCTTATTTTATGGTTGCAGTATCTTCTGTTAATATTTTACTGAGGATGTTATAAATTTTTGTTTTTGGTAGAAATTTTCTTCTGCTAATGTAGGCCGTATTCCTTTCAAGTTTTATTGATTATTTTGGTCTTTGCATTCTGTGTTAAATTTTTTTTTCCTTAGGTATCTGATCACTTTTAAGAGTATGAAACTAATGGCCGGGCGCGGTAGCTCACGCCTGTAATCCTAGCACTCTGGGAGGCCGAGGCGGGC
>RJWJ010034529.1:0-17177 GCA_004363605.1 Indri indri | reverse complement strand
TTTTTTTCCCTTTCTATTAATATTGGCTCTTTGCATACAATCCATAAACTTTCTCAAAAACTTCCTTCTGGAAAAGAACAGTCTCTTTTGGCCCTGTTAACTTTCAATGCCTCTGGCTAATGCCCAGATCTCTGTTTCCCTTTCTAGTCAAATTTCTGGAAAGAGGAAAATCAACATGTCTCCATTTGGTCATCTCCCACTCACTCCTCACATCTCTTAGATCTCACCTCCAAACTCTATCCCTCTGTCGAAAATGATTCTGGTAAAGATCTACAACATTGTTCATATTGATAAACCCAGTGGGCACTTCAGTCTTAACTTATTAGACCTCTATAGTACTTGACATTGAACTCCTTATTCTTGAAATTTCTTGACAACTAGGACATTTCTTTCCTGATTTCTTCCCATTTCTCTGACCATGCTTCTTGGTCTTCCTAATGGGATCCTCTTAACTTTACTCACTTTTTATGCCAGGAATTAACAACTCAAATACCTACCAATGACATCCAAGCAATATTTTAAAAAGTGAAACAGAGATAAGAAATAGCAGCACCAGGGCTAGATGTGGTGGCTCATGCTTGTAATTCCAGCAACTCAGGAGGCTGAGGCAGGAGGATCACTTGAGGCCATGAATTTAATACTGGCCTGTGCAACATAGCAAGACCCTGTCTCTAAAAAAATTTTTTTTAAAGATAGGGGCTTGGAAGAGTAGAAAGAAAAATATTTTTAAAAAAATAGTAGTACTAGAATAATGATTAATAAAAGTTGACATTGGCCTTGATGGTATAAAGACAGTGAAGGCAATAAAGAATTAGAGAACATGTGCCGCATACAAAGAGGGAAACCGCTACTCAGTTCTGGTGGAATGTTGCTGCATGAACATGCAAGCTCAGTGAGGTCCTGATTTTAAAATAAAAAAAAAAAAAAAAATGTTGGCTTGGATGCAGTGAAAAAGAAACATTTATACACTGTTGGTGGGACTATAAATACAACCTCTATGGAAAACAGTATGGACGTTCCTCAAAGAACTAAAAATGGACCTATCATTCAATCTAGCAATCCCACTACTGGGTATCTACCCAAAGGAAAAGAAATCATTATATCAAAAACCATCTGTACCCGAGTGTTTATCACAGCACAATTCACAATTGCAAAGATGTGGAATCAACCTAAGTGCCCATCAATTGATAAGTGGATAAAGAAAATGTGGTGTGTGTGTATATATATATACACACCATGAAATTCTACTCAGCCATAAAAGAGGAATGAAATAATGTCATTCACAGCAGCTTGGATGGAAACGAAGAAGCTTATCCTAAGTGAAGTATCTCAGAAATGGAAAAATAAAACCATGTATTCTCACTCATAAGTCAAGAGAAATATTGGGTACACATGGTCACAAAGTAGTATAAAGGACATTGGAAACTAAAAAGGGGTAAGGGTGGGGGTGAGGAATAAAACCTCACTTATTACATACGGTGTATACTATTCTGGTGATTGGCACACTAAGAGCCCTGACTTCTGCGTTATACAATTCATCCATGTAACAAGAACACTTATACCCCCTAATATTTTGAAATAAAAATTATTTAAAAAAATAAAATTTTTAAAAGATAAGCTTAAAATCATTTTCAAGTTATTTTTAAATGTTGGGAACAAAATCAAATTTGGCTCTGTCAACCCAGGAAAACATACTGAACTTTTTTGTAAAATATGGCCTTAAATGTTGATGCACTTCATGGTCATACACTGGCCCCATGGATATTTCTTTACATATTTTCCTTGTTTCAGCCCATCTATTCTCATGATTTTAACTCCTACTGATGAACTGACGAACAGTCAGCTTTCGAAATCCAATTATTTGGTAGACTTTATACTTGGATGTTCAGTAATCAATTCAAGTTCTACATGTCTAAACTTGAGCTCACATTTCCCCAGACAGCTCCTCCAGCCTGTCAGCCAGTTGCATCACTATTCTCCTAGCTTTTAAATCTGGATGTCTGGGAGTTAACCTGGGTTTTTGTTGTTATTCTCTTTCTCTGCCATTCACAGGTCTCCACAACCAAGGCCTGCCAACCACATCTGTCACATTGCTTCATCTGTTCCATCCTACTACCACCATCTTAATTAAGGTCCCCAACATCCCTTGCTTGAACTAATACTTTGGGCTCCTAAGTATTTCCAAGCTGCTAGCCTACCTCCAGATCAGCCCCATTAAAATCTATTCTTTCTACTGAGGCCAGAGTGATAAATGCAAATATGGTTACCGCCCCCCAACACACACATCTTCTTAAAGTGTCTCAAGCCTTCCCATTGCCTACTGAGTCAAGCCCTAGTTCGAGAGTGAGGTTTTCATGGCTTCACCCCTCCTTGTCTAGTAAGTGTTGCTCTAGTACTGCCAAATAGCCTGCAGCCCTCACGTACACCACTGTGCTTCCTGCCTCCTTGACTGCACTCCTTCTGTTCTTTCTGTCTTCCCACATTCTTCTCAGTACTCCTTAATTCTTACCGTCCAAGATACTTCTCTTTCTGGGAACTCTTTCCTGAATTTCCAATTTGAGCCAGGAATCCCCCTACTAGCCCCCATAGTCACTATGTTTACATGATACAGCTCTCCCTACATCACATGCTATATTTACAATGTGTACTTATGTGGGCGTCTTCTCCCTCCAGCCCGCAAGCTGCCCTAGAGTAGGACTCACACTCTGATTTATTTGCATACCCTCACCCCATCTTAGTATATGATACAATTCCTGGCACATGACTTAATAAATATCGCCAAACTAAACTGAACTAATACCTCAGTGAGGTAGAAACAGCAGTCATGGCACTTGGTGATGAAAAATTTCCCAGGGGTCAGAAAGAGAGGTGGAATTTATTCTAAGAAATCAAAGAAGGACAAATTTCATACATACCTATAGTTGGCAAAACCACAAGAAGAAAACAGAGCTAAGTGGTAGCACACTAAAATCCTAGAAGATGGGATGATAGCCTCATCAGGCTAAAGAGATAAATGCACTCTTAAGCTATGGTAGTCGAAGCATCAGTGCCCAGTCCAGGGAGGGAACTGTCCCACTATTCTGCATGCTGCTTAGCCTAGATTCAGAATGCTGTGTCCGGCTTTGGGTGCCTCATGCTTGCATGACCAACTAGGAGATGGGGACCACATGGTATGGAGTCCCAAAGCCATGTCACTGAAAGGGAGGTTGACAAGCTGGGGATATTTGATCTCAGAAAAAAAAAAAGAAAAGAAAAGAAAAAGAAAGAAAGAAAATCTTAGTGTAAATCTGAGAAGAGCATCAGAAGCACCCTTATTTGAGAAATGTAAAGTATCTACTCATGAGACACTGGAAAATAAAACTGGGACCAATAAATTAAAGCTACAAGGAAGCAAATGACAATCTCATGTCAAGGACAGTTGTCTAAGAGTCAGGCCTGCCCAGAAAGTAATGAGCTGCTTCACCAGGTAGTGAGCATCCGTCCACAAGAGTGGCTGAGGAGATGCCAAACGACCAGCCCCAAAGGCAGTTTCAGAAGGGGTAACGGCCTGAATTGGGTGGCCAGTAGATGATCTTCCAATGTTAAGAGTTTAGAATTCTGTGAGATTACAGAAATCACCTTTTTTTTCCTAAGGAGAATGTTAAAGTTATTTTCTCAAGCGAAGATAGAGACAAAGTTGTCATTTGATTTCATCAGTACAGCAACATCATGGCACTGTTTCTTCCACTTGAAAGATGCCACATTTGTCATTCTTGGTGTTTTCCAGTCATATGCTCCTGCTTTCTTCAGACTCTAATCTCAATCCCCAATAGACCCTTCAATCATTCAGTCACTCCTAATTCACCTGGTTTCCCCACCACCACCCCGCTTCCTTTAGTGCTGCAGGAGTGTGAGGAACTTCCCAGTACCCAGTGGACGGAGAAACTCTGAAGGCCACTGAAGGGTAGATGATGATCCAGTGACAAGAAGGTAGCTAATTTTGCATCAGTGCCTCTGCCGGCTGGAATTAGGTAGGAGGAAACTTCTTGAAGGAGGTATAGCATGTCCTCCTAAGTTAGAACCCTCCCATAGAGGAGGGGAGGTGGAGAGTCTGCTCTATAAGGGCAAACATTTCAGTCCAGCAGAACTTAAAGTTAACTTCTCAGAAGTGATCCATGATCTGGAGATAAAGTTCTATTACTCAAGCAATTTGCTAGAATCTGGAGCTGGGCTAACTTCTTTATGGTTTTGATTCCCCTTGTCTCTTACCTGTTTCCTCTAGGATAAGTCATCTACCACTGGCCACCCTGCTGTTGGTCTGCAGTTGGTCTTGCAGGGAGAGGGACCTCAAGGAATAGGGGGTCCAGGAGGAAAACGACCCTGAGCCATGGCCCTGGTGGGTTTAATTGTAGAAGGTTGATTCCCTAAATGCTCTCCCCTGCCTGGCCCGGACTCTAGTCAGCCCCTTCTACCTGGTCATCATAGACACTCCTGATGCCTTTGTCCCATGGCCATCACCAGCCTGTGTCACCATGTCCTCTATCCCTGTTTCCATGCGTAGGCCCTGAACTGCTTTGGAAACTTTGGAAATCTGCAGACCTGAATCGCTATGAGTTTTGTCATGCTACCACCTGAGCCAGCCTTTTTTTTTTTTTTTATCCCCACAGTGGGGGTTTTCAATCCAGTCAATCCGTATGGCCCAACCCCCCTCCCAGAGGACCTTACCTGCCCCTTAAAGAGGCCACTACACTTGAACCGTTCGATCTGCACTCACCTCCTCTTCAGACCATCCCCTGTTTGCAGAGGGAGCATTTCTCTCAATTCTAAAAAGAAAAGCAACTCCTTAGCTCTTGATTTAGACCCATCCTGACTGCTCGGCCCTCAGTCACCTTGCCTTCTCCACCCTGACTTCTGTCCTTATATCAGTTCTATATCTTGCATTGCCTACAGAAGACATGCACTGAGTGTCATCACACCACTGAGTCCCTTGACTCAGCATGACCCAAACGGAACATTCATCACAACTGCTCCTCCCAACACCACCATCACTGCCTATTTTGCATGTCACCCTTCCCCACAGTCACCAGAGTGATGAGGATGAGGGAAAGGCTGGGAGTACTGCAGACACACGGTCCCTCATCATCAAGCCCCTGTGCCAGAGTCAACAGCTACTTCCCTCCAGATGTCTACTAATCAGACAGAAATAAAAAGGATAATTTGAACCACTGTAAGTCTGGTATTCTGTTTCTTGAACTCAAATGCATTCAAAACTGGTATACCAATTCTGATCAACTTCAGAGCCAGTGTTGTTTCTGGTATAGTCCACTGAGACTCATCATGAACTTAGAACAGTTCATGATATGTGACTGGCACTCAAATCTTTATTGAATGAATGAATGAATGACTAAATTCAACATCAAAGTCTTTTTAAAAACAAACATCAACCACTAGAAACCTCATGAGTAGGTTAAAAGTTTAATTTTATATTTTATAGAGAACACTTAGGAGATTTCCAGTCTGCTAAATTTAAATAAATATTCTTACAAGTTTTTTTTTCTTTGTATTTAGAAGCACTGATGAATAAATTTTGATTAGACTAATACTTTTTTTTAAGGGAGCACAGTTCCAGCTATAATAAGTTAGGAATTTTCTGGTCTGTTACAGTGGATTGTTAGGATTGTGTCTAAGCCCTTTCTGTAAGCCCAGGGATTATTAATCAGCACTTATTTTCCTGGCCCTGGTTGTTAACTGCTCATTTGGCAAAATGCCACATGGTTAATCATGTCCTGGCTTCCTAAATCTCCATATTTTTAACAAGAGACTTCATTTCCTGGGCTAAGCTGCTCCAAAGTGTTCGATAACTGAGGCATAAAGGCTGAATTTTCAGAGGGATGAGATGTTTCCTGAACAGGTGACCAGAAAAGTATATCTGTCAGTTGTATCTCATGTGTTCTAGTAAACAGATTTTGATTACAAAAATGAGGCATTGCCGAGAAGTTGTAGGTTTGAAAAATTAAAGCTTCTTGTTTTTCCAGTCACTTATATCAACGGTTGTCAAAATCCATTTCAGGGAGACTGTCAATGTTTGCAGTTGCTGATGCCAACATAGGGCAGCGAAGTAGATTTCAAACTTTCGTGTTTATCAGAAGTATCTTTTTCAAATATTCAGCCAGCCTGTGTCTCTTGAGTGGGGCATTCAGACCGTTCATGTTGATTGAGAGAATTGATATGTGGGATGCTGTTCTGTTCATCCTGTTGGGTAGCACCTTTATTGATTTGTTTTACCTCTTGCGCTATTGTTTTATATGAGCTCTGAGCTTTAGCTTTTGGGTGGTTTTACTCTGGCATCTATCTATTGTGCTGACCCATGTATAATGCGGTTCTGAGCATTTCCTGCAGGGCAGGTCCGGTCTTGACAAATTCCCTCACTGTTTGCTTGTCTGGAAAAGTCTTTATTTTTCCTTCATAAGTGAAACTTAGTTTTTTTTTTTTGCAGGATACAAAATTCTAGGCTGGCAGTTGTTCTGTTTAAGAAAACTGAAGATGGGGCCCCAATCCCTTCTGGCTTATAAAGTCTCAGTTGAGATATCTGCAGTTAGCCTGATTCATTTTTCTTTGTAAGTCACTTGATGTTTTGCCTCATGGCTTACAGGAATTCCTCCTTCCTGTTGACTATGTCTTTGTGATTGCCTCTTTGTAATGAATCTCCCAGGTGTTTATTGAGCTTCTTGTACCTGCATGTCTAAATCTCTAGCAAGACCAGCAAAGTTTTCCTCAATTATTCCCTCAAATAGGTTTTCCAGTCCTTGTGCATTTTCTTCTTCACCCTCAGGGTTGCCTATGATAGTTATATTTGGCCTTTTACATAATCCCATATTTCTTGCAGGCTTTGTTTATTACTCTTAATTCTCTGGTATTTATTTTTGACTAACTAAGTTAATCTGAAAGAGTTGTCTTCAAGCTCTGAGAGTCTTTCTTCTGCCTGGTCTAGTATATTCTTAAAACTTCCCATTGTGTTTTCCTTAAATGAATTTTTCTTTTCCAGAAGTTCTATTTGTTTTTGTTTTTTTTTTTTAACATGTTGATCTCTTTAGTGAATTTTTCATTCATTTATTTAATCGTTTTTCTGATTTCTTTGTTTTCCACTTTCTCTTGGATTTCATTGAGCTTCCTTACAATCCCGTATTTGGAATTCTTTATCTGATATTTCAATGTTTTCATTTGGGTTAGTATCCATTATCAGAGAGCTGGTGTTCCCAACTGGGGGTGTCCCTCCACTTTAATTTTTTCATACTTTCAGAATTCTTTCACTGATGGCTTCCAATCTGGGATAGCTATCACTTCTTATTTTTGTATTTTCTTTTGTTTAGAGGGGGCTTTTTTTTTTCTTCCCCCTCACTCATAAGGGAGTGGCTATAGCATATGTTGGGTACAAACCTTTGGCCTTCCTTGTGGGTGCTAGGTTCTGGATGGTTGCCTTGGTTATAGATATCCTTACTGTGGTGGTTTTCTTAGTTGCTAGTAGTTTGTAGGCTGTAGGAGTGGTGAGCTATGTGTGTGGGCAAATTCTCTTTGGTGAGGGAGGGTGGAGATCTTTGAGATCCTTTCTCTTTCCCCAGCCCTCTGGTCTTCTTAACAGCGTGAATTGTATTGGCATGCCCAGTTTAATCTCTGAGACAGTAGCTGGTGCTTGTGGGTAAGAATTAACCACACCCTATATGACTGAGTCAGTAAATGCTGTAAAGGGCTTTGAAAATTGACCTGTTAGTAGGTGGTGCTTCCTGGAAGGAAAAAACTACAGTGTTGTTTTGGGGACCTGTGACCAGCTCTAGCCCCTCGGGAGAAGCACCAAAGTGCCCCAGGTGGTAGGCAGGGCCTTGGAACACCCTGATGAGTCCTTATTCTCCACGACAGTAGAGGCAGGTGGGGGATTGAAGCTGGTCAGGGCTCGGTTTGGTGAGCTTGCCCTCAGGCTCCACAAAAGCTGATAAGATAGCTGTTTCAGTGGGAGCCAAAGGTCTGCCTTTTTGGGAAAGCCACCGGGGAGGGGCAGAAAGTCTGCTTGTGGAAGTGTCAGCTGTCTGAGATCCACAATCTGGCTGTCAGGAGCAGGTGTTGCTTGTTTTCCCCCTCCCCTGCTCTGTAGTGTTTCTTCAGCATCTGCCAGCAGGAGCTTCTCTGTCTAGGATCCTGCCCTGGGCTGAGAGCAGGGCTTTCCTGTGGCAGGAGGGGTGCTCTAAGAGTGCTCTATGGCTGGGACCCACACTGTACTGTCTTTTCAGTTCTGCCAACCTGGGCTCCCTCACCTCCCGAAATTAGTTCACAAATCTCTCCTCCATGCCCCAAACAACACAATTGAGTCCTAGGGGTATGGGATCTGGCCTGTGGGCCTGTCCCTGGCACCCCAAAGATCAATCCCTAACCAAGCCAGAAAGAAGTGTGCTGGTCCTGAGTTGCTTATGGGGTGCTCAAGCAGGTTTGATGTCCCTCCACTTTGAGGAGTGCCCTGCTCTGATGGAGAGCCAGGCAAGCAGCACCAGGGAGGGCCAGTGAGCAGGGAGATCACAGTCTGATCATCCCTTCATCTTCTGTAGGTCTTTAAGAGGAAAGGTTTGAGCCCCACTCTCTGTGGAAGCCCCAACAGAGGGGAAGCAGCAGCTCCTGAGAGCCCTGGCTCAAGCATCTCTCTTGGCAGCTATGGGCAAGAGAGGGGAAGGAGAGGAAAAGAGTCTGAATGGAGGAAAGCTAGCACTCTGGTCATCTCTGTCCCCCTCTCTGGAAGACAGCCCTGCCAATATGTCCAGACTCTCAGGTCACACAGATCCCCTGGGACCCTCCAGCCCCATGTGGCTCCCACAGTCTGGGCCAGAGTTGGGAAATGTTTCTGTGGGAACTAGCAAGATGAAAACTGAGGGACTGAAGCCCCATGGGGAGGACAAAGATGCACAGTGGAAGGGGAAGCAATATGGTGCCTTCCATATTGGCTTGGGTCTGTGGTGATGGAAAGCACCCCAAGAAGGCTGGTAGCCTGATGCTTTGTCCTCAAGAAGCTCCCAGTTCCCTGGTGGCAGCAACTTTTGGGCTTGTGAGTGTAGAAAGGCTCTCCAGCAGCTCAGGAGCCTGATGACTACCAGAGATATTAGGAAGGGAGAAACAAACCACTCCATCTACCCTTTTCACTGTACTCCAAGCCTCTCAGGGATTGACCTCTGCCAATTTCTTGATCCTTATTTTTCTGGTCCACAACTTCTTCCTATGGAATCTCTTGCAGGTTCTGGCACTTTTCCCTCAAAATTATACCCAATCTATGACTGTTTGTTTTTTCTTTTTCATCTAAAATTTTTCTTTTTTCTGAGATAATCTGGCAGCTGGTGTCTCTGGTCAGCCATCTTCCTACTGTCTACAGGAATCACATCTAACCCACAAAGACTCATACAGACTCAAGGTGAAGGGATGGAAAAAAATTATCCATGAAAATGGAAACCAAAAGAAAGGTATAGCCATTCTCATATCGGATAAAATTAACTTTAAATCAACAATAGTAAAGAAAGACAGAGATGGTCATTATATAATGGCAAAGGGAGTAATTCAACTAGAAGACATAACAATCCTAAATATTTATGCACCTAACACAGGAGCACCCAGATTCATAAAGCAAACTCTACTAAATCTAAGCAAAGAGATAAACAGCAGTGTCATAATTGCCAGGGACTTCAATACCCCATTGACAGAACTGGACAGATCATCCAAGCAGAAAATAAACAAACACTGTACTTAAATGGGAATCTAGAACAAATGGGCCTAACAGACATTTACAGAACATTTTACCCCAAAACTGCTGATTATACATTCTTCTCATTAGCACGTGGAACATTCTCCAACACCGATAATATCTTAGGCCACAAAACATGTCTCAAAAAATTTAAAGAAATGTAAATCATACAATGTATCTTCTCAGACCACAGTGGAATAAAACTAGAAGTCAACTCTAAGAGAAATACTCAATTCTACACAAAGTCATGGAAATTAAATAACCTGCTATTGAACAATTACTTGGTCAATAATGAAATTAAGACAGAAATCAATCCTAGCACTCTGGCAGGCCGAGGCAGGTGGATCGTTTGAGCTCAGGAGTTCGAGACCAGCCTGAGCAAGAGCGAAACCCCATCTCTACTAAAAAAATAGAAAGAAATTAGCTGGACAACTAAAAATATATATATATAAAAAAAATTAGCCAGGCATGGCGGCACATACCTGTAGTCCTAGCTACTCAGGAGGCTGAGGCAGAAGGATTCTTGAGCCCAGGAGTTTGAGGTTGCTGTGAGCTAGACTGATGCCACAGCACTCACTCTAGCCTGGGCAACAAAGCGAAATTCTAACTCAAAAAAAAAAAAAAAAAAGACAGAAATTAAAATATTCCCCCAAACTGAACAACAAAGTGTACACAAGCTAGCAAAATCTATGAGATTCAGCAAAAGTGGTCCTAAGGGGAAAATTCATAGCCTTAAATGCCTATATCAAAAAAACAGAAAGGTCACAAATTAACAGTCTAATGATAGTCTCAAGTAACTAGAAAATGAAGAGCAAACCAAACCCAAAACCAGCAGAAAAAAAGAAATACCTAAGGTCAGAGCAGAACTAACAAAAAAACAATACAAAGGATTGATGAAACAAAAAGTTGGTTCTTTGAAAAGATAAACAAAATCGATAGAGCTTTTGCTAGATTAACCAGAAATAGAAGAGAAAGGACCCAAATAAGCTCAATCAGAAATAAAAAAGGAGATATTACAACTCATGCCACAGAAATTCAAAATATCATCTGTGAATACTATGAAAATCTCTACACACATAAACTCAAAAACATAGAGGAAATGGATAAATTCCTGGAAACACACAACCTCCCAAGACTCAATCAGGAAGAAACAGAACTCCTGAACAGACCAATAATGAGCAATGGGATTAAAGCAGTAATAAAATATCCTCTGACTTAAAAAAGTCCTGGACCAGATGGAGTTACAGTCAAATTTTACAGACCTACAAAGAAGAGTTGGTAGTCATACTACAGAAATCATTCCATAACATAAAGAAGGAGGGAATCCTCCCCAACTCATTCTATGAAGCCGGTATCACCTTGATAACAAGGCTGGGAAATGACACAACAAAAAAAGAAAACTACAGACCAATATCTCCTGTGAAAATAGATGCACAAATCCTCAATAAAATACTAGCAAACCAGGCTGGTTGTGGTGACTCACGCCTGTAATCCTAGCACTCTGGGAGGCCGAGGCGGGTGGATTGTCTGAGCTCAGGAGTTCGAGACCAGCCTGAGCAAGAGCGAGACCCCGTCTCTACTAAAAATAGAAAGAAATTAGCTGGACAACTAAAAATATATAGAAAAATTAGCCAGGCATGGTGGCGAATGCCTGTAGTCCCAGCTACTCAGGAGGCTGAGGCAGGAGGATCACTTGAGCCCAGGAGTTTGAGGTTGCTGTGAGCTAGGCTGATGCCACAGCACTCTAGCCCAGGCAACAGAGTGAGACCCTGTCATGGAAAAAAAAAAAAATACTAGCAAACCAAATTGAACAGCACATCAAAAATAATAATAATAATAATAATAATCCACCATAACCAAGTGGGCTTCATCCCAGGGATGCAAGGATGGTTTAACACATGTAAATTAATAATGTGATTCACCACATAAACAGAAGCAAAAACAAAGACCATAGGATCATCTCAATAGATGTAGAAAAAGCATTTGACAAAATTCAGCACCCTTTCATGATAAAAACCCTCAATAAACTAAGCATAGAAGGAACACATCTCAAGATTATAAAAGGCATGTATGACAAATCCTTAGTCAACATCATATTAAATGGGGAAAAGTTAAAAGCACTCCCACTAAGAACTGGAACCAGACAAGGTTGCTCACTGTCACCACTTCTGTTCAACATAGTGCTGGAAGTCCTAGCCAGAGCAATCAGCCAAGAGAAAGAAAGAAAGGGTATCCAAATCAGGAAAGAAGTGGTCAAAAGATTCCTTTTTGCTGATGATATGATCTTATAATCTAGAAAACCCCAAAGACTCCACCAAGAGACTCCTGGAATTGATAAATAAATTCAGCAAAGTCTCAGGTTACAAAATCAATGTATACAAATCAGTAGCATTCCTATACACGAATAACAGTCAAGCTGAGAGTCAAGTCAAAGAATCAATACCATTCACAACAGCTACAGAGAAAATAAAATACCTAGGAATATACTTAACCAAATAGGTGAATGATCTCTACAAAGAGAACTAAGAAACACTGAGGAAAGAAATCACGGATGACACAAGTGTAAAAACATATGATGCTCCTGAATCAGCAGAATCAACATTGCTAAAATGCCCATACTACCCAAAATGATTTACAGATTCAGTGCAATTCCCATCAAAATACCAATGTCATATTTCACAGATCTAGAAAAAATAATTCTGTGCTTCCTTTGGAACCACAAGAGAGCCCAAATAGCCAAAGCTGTCTTAAGCAAAAAGAACAAATCTGGAGCCATCACATTACCAGACTTCGAACTATACTATAAGGCTATAGTAACTAAAACAGTGTAGTATCGGTGCAATAATAGAGAAATAGACCAATGGGTCATAACAGAGAACCCAGATATAAAACCATCCTCATACAGCCAACCGATCTTTGGCAAAGCAGACAACAATATACACTGGGGGAAAAGAAGCCCTATTCAATGAATAGTTCTGGGAAAATTGAATAGGTACACGCAGAAGATTGAAACAGGATCTATATTTCTCACCACTCACAAAAATTAATTCAAGGTGGATAAATGACTTAAATGCAAAGCATGAAACTATAAGAATTCTACAAGAAAATGTTGGAAAAACTCTTCTAGATATCAGCTTAGGCAAAGAATTTATGAAGACCCTAATGGCAATCATGGCAACAATAAAAATAAATAAATGGGATTTGATTAAATTAAAAAGCTTCTGTACAGCTAAGGAAATAATCAACAAAGTAAATACACAACCTAAAGAATAGGAGAAAATATTCTCAAGCTATACAGCCAATAAAGAACTAATAATCAGAATCCATAAAGAACTCAAGCAAATCAGCAAGAAAAAAACCAAACAACCTCATTAGAAAGTGGGCAAAAGACATGAATAGAAGCTTTTCAAAAGAAGATTGACTAATGACCAATAAACTTATGAAAAAATGCCCAACACCACTCATCATCATGAAGATGCAAATTAAAACCACAATGAGATATCACCTTACCCCTGTTAGAATGGCTTTTATCAAAAAGTTCAAAAACAGTAGATGCTGGCGTGGATGCAGAGAGAAAGGAATGCTTATACACTGTTGGTTGGACTGTAAACTAGCACAACCTCTATGGAAAACAGTATGGAAATTCCTCAAAGAACTAAAAGCAGACCTACCATTTGATCCAGCAATCCCACTACTGGGTATTTACCCAAAGGAAAAGAAGTCATTTTATCAAAAAGACACATGCACTCGAATTTTTATCACAGCACAATTCACAATTGCAAAGATGTGTAATCAATCCAAGTGCCCATCAATTCATGAGTGGATTAACAAAATGTGGTATACGTATACCATGGAGTATTACTCAGCTATGAGGAAGGATGAATTAAGCCCTTTTGCAAGAATTTGGATGGAACTGGAGACCATTATCCTAAGTGAAGTATCTTAAGAATGGAAAAACAGACACCACATGTACTCTCTATTAAACTGGAACTAACTGATGAGTACACATGTGCACAGAGGGAAGTAAAAGTCATTGGAAATCAAGCAGGAGGAGATGGGTGAAAACCTAAATAACAATGAACACTATCTGGGTGACAGGCACACTTTTAACCATGACTCAAGCATAACAGAATTGATACCTATAACAAAAAATATTTGTACCCCCATAATATTTTGGGGAAAAAAACACAAAAAAGCAAAACTCCTCCTTGCTCCCCAACAAAGTCTTCTCCACAGAGATGATCACTTTTTATCAATTTTTATAAATATCTGGAGCTTTTTCTAAAATATATATGGGGAGGAGACTGTGTTTTTGTAAATGTTTAACATGAAATAATCAATTTCTAAGCAAAAAAAAAAAGACATCGCTATTGTTTTCCTTGGTTAACCTAATAATATGGAAATGTAAGTTTACATCTTAAAATTTCTGCTAATAAATACTGCTTTATCAGTTTTATACATTGGGGTTCCAGCCAGGTTTTATTTTTTAAAAAATGCTCTTCTATTAAAAAGGTTCAAACTGCTGAGAGTTCAACATGATGGAGGATGTGTGCTTAGAGAAAACAATACCCCCTGCCTTTGAGAGAAGTTTTAAGGGTTAAAAGAAATAATTTATGTGACAGTATCTAGCACAGTGCTTGGCACAAGTGTTAATAAAGTTCAGAGGAAAGAAGGAAGGAAGCGAGGGAGGGAGAAGTTAGTGAGTGACTTAGTTATAAGGAGGCGTGCCACATATCTTTCGTTTCTCCAGATTCATTTGTCACTCTTCTCCACCCTGTCTCTGTTGAGAGGCTGACCTATTTGGACAATAGAGGGCTCCCTGCCTTCTGCTTCCAAGCTGTTTTAGCTGATAGGAAGCCCTTCTGGGAGCCTGGAGGGCATGGTGAGGGAGGTCAGGGTATCTACTCCCCTGGCCCCTCCTTGGGCTGGTTACATTTCTTCACCAAAGCTCAGTGCTCCTCTCAGGACAGCCTCCCCTACACGCTATCTTTTTGGTAACAGCATTCTCCCCTTGCCTCTTGGGCCTGGAGTGGTACCAGCTCTACTGCTACTAACTCCAGGTTACTGCACTATCTTCTGTGGTTCCCCTACGTCCTGCCCACACTATTGTAAACAGACTTTTTGTAGATGACCTCTCAAATTTTTCTTACTAGAGATTTCCATTTGTTCCTGTTGGACCCTCACTGATACAGTGAGTGGGTGTGTATTCTTTGACCCTCTAGAAATACTTCTTACCCTTTCCCACCATCTCTCTATCCCAGGAGGCAGAGATCTGCACACCTCCAGTCAGGTTTGACCGGGGGAGCCACCATCAGGAGATCAGAGTGTGGGAGGAGAGAGGAAGGGGTTATTCATCTCCTGACAGACTTTGGTTTGGCATTTGTGGTTTTTCTCTACTTAAGACCACTGCTTCTACCAGGCAGCCCCTCTCTTGGGACTTAGCTCTTATCAGTTCCTTCATTTTGCCCTTCTGCCTCTGCAGATGGTAACAACTTCCCAGTGTGGCCCATCCCTGGGTGCTTCACTATTTCTCATTGGTTCCCATGACTTTGCCACATTTTTGTGTAATAATCCTCCCATTAAACTTTCCTCAATTATCCCTACAGCATGTCATCTGTTCCCTGCCAGGACCCTGACTGATACAGTGGGTTTTAAGACTTATGGCATTATATGCAGTTTGGAGTTTTATTGATTGCCAATGGTTCATTTTTCTTTTTTTACAAGTCTTAGTAAAGGTATAAGGTTGCTACGTTCAGGCAAGTAGCAAGCACAGTATTTTCCCTTTTTTCCTCTTCCTATTTCAAGATAAGTAAAGTACACAGAGCGAAAAAAATGAACAATACATTAATTAGTTCTTTGTCCAACCCAGGCAGAGTGTGTAGTCAAGGAGGGGGCAAGATGAGAGTACAAGGATGTGAAAAACTTACAACTGAATAATCAGGAACTGCATAATGAACTCATAACAGGTAACAAAGAGAATGGTAAAATACATACTATAAAATGTATTTATGCTGAAGGATATCTCATAGATTTAAGCTCCAAAGAAGCAGAAGCAATACAATTTTGCTCTTGAAAATTCAGCAAGTCAACTATTTCCATGGAAGGAAATATGAATTTCTCAGTTTAGAACTTAGGAGACATGGATATGAGAAATAAAAGTGAGTAAGAGAAGAAACATCATGGTTCCATGGTCTGTGATTCCTAAGACATTCCAAAAGAGACAACATGTTCTGTGTTTAATAGTTTTCAGAGAACATCAGCTTGTGTTTCCTGATCACCGTCACTTAACAAGTTAATGCAATGCAACATTTATTGAGAGCCTGCTCTGTATGAGGCACTGTGCTCAGCATTGTGGATACAAACATGAATGAGCATGGCAGATGAATACACACTTACTTCTAATCAAAGCAGACACAGGTAAACCTCTCACACTATAAACACACGTGCCTTGGGAGTATGGAAGCTGTCCTATTGCATGCTTTTATCTAACGTTAATTCCTCATGCTGCAGTTTAAACCCGGTTCCATTTCATTTCTGAGAAAAGATGGATAGCAGCTATTCACTATTTTGCATGTAATTGCATCTCAAAGGATAATTTAACGATGACTTCACCTCTCTGCTCTCAATCCTCCTTGGTAATCTGCCTTCATTCCTCCGATGTGAAGGTCCCAGGTCTTCTTTTCTACAAGCATTTTTTCCTTGGTATATCCAGAGGGGCATCCAAAGCTTTGAAATGAGGGTACCCATGTTTCAGGGTGATAGACGGATAATGGCCAGAGTTCATTACAGCTCCCCATTACAGGAGAGCCTCCTGATCTTTCCCCCTATCAACACGCAGGAAAAATGTTTAGGCACACATTGGGCTAAATGGAAAAAGGTTGTTTGTGGCTGAAAGCAAGCACTTGAGGGCTATGACTGTCCCAAGTCTTACCTGTTACTCCAAGGTCTGAGAGGATCAGTATCTGTGTAGAGCATTCACTGCACAGAGATTAGAAATTTCTGACTTACAGAGTAAAGTTCAAGCACCTTAAACTGGTATGGCAGGAAACACATCGAGACAACAGTGTGAATGGGGGCCTTGTTACCTGGTAGTGTCCATTCTGGACACTAGACTCATGACTGTATGCTTAGTGTAGACATCTACATACAAAAACAATATTCAGAGGAGTTCTTTAGCTAGGGAATTTATGAAGATGGCAAAAGATGGTGACCGAAGCCTCACCTTAAGATTAGAATTCTGTAAAGTTTATTTTATATATGGTTACATCTAATTATCCATAAAGTAGATATATTATATAATGGATTATTGTGTTTGTCTCTAGTTGATCTTCACTAAGAAACTGATGATAACCTTTACTATATTCTCCTGTGTGCTTCTTGCTATTTGATTCCTGGTGTGCCTGTGCAGGGATGCTCACTTTTACCT
>RJWJ010034528.1:0-17199 GCA_004363605.1 Indri indri | reverse complement strand
TTAGGGTGAATTAATTATTCTCTTTCTGTCTAAGCACTTTTGGAAAAGAACAGCTGCAAAGCCTGATGAGTGAGTCTTGGAAGATCAAAACAAGCCTAGATATTGTTGTCGACTTGTCAGACCCCATTGCAGAACTCCTTAAATGTTGGCGGATTTGGCATTTGATTACTCTGAGCACAATCCCTGAGGAGGCATTATCTCAGATGTTCCTTTAAAAACAAATTCTTTTAAGCACAACTTGCTGGCTTCATTCCCTCCTTTCCTTTCCTTGCAGCTTGTGAACGAACTCAGCCAGACTTTGGCCAGCCCACCCTTCACTGTCCTGGTCAAATAACACACCTTGTTCCACGAGAATGACTCTTAAATCCTGTTAGTGCCTGACAAGTGAGAACAGAAGCTGTCTTCTTCTTTCTTCCTTCTGTGCTAATAAATAATCTACTCATCCAAGGTGATTTCCACATACAGTTGCTATTTTATTTCTTCAATGGAGCATTTCTAAACATTCTCCCTATTTTCAAAGACGAAGTGAATAAACTTCTATGACTTTTCCCTAATCTCTTATTTCTAGCAAGGATATTTCCTTATAAATAAAATAGCTATATTGGATTTAAACAAGGACTGTTGACTACATTGCATTTGGCCAAACCAGACAACCTGTTGTTCTAGGAAGAAACAGTAGGTACACTCATTTGTTTGCCTTTTAATGTTTATATTACCTGTCAAGTGAAATTTGATTTTAGATTAAAAGACAGGCTTAGTGGATTTGTCTTTGAATATTAGTTAGTTTTTAAAATCTTACTACATCCATTGACTTTAAGGAAAAGTAATTGCAATAGTTTAGCTTGGAGGGGATTTTACTTTTGATTTTCTAATAAATTATACATACAGCTTAAAGGATGCTGGGGAATATTTACACGAGGAGTATACTCAAAAGGCATGCGCAGCAAAATGCATTTTGCCTAATCTGGTTTTATGTTAAAAACCTTAATTTTCCAATTAATAACTGAAGCTGGACCGTGCACAAAATGACCCAATATTAAGGGTGGAAACTCCATTTCCTCTCCTCTTTTACCCATCCATATTAAGGAAACATTTTCAAATGAAGTATAATGTGTAGGCATAAATGAGGAGACTAAAACCCTTTCTCCTCACTGCTTTTGGGATAAGAGAATTAGAAAAAAAATTGCAAAAATATTGTCAGCAAAGACTGTTTCCAATTTATTATTATACATGTGTGCTGGGCTCTTCTTTTACACTAATTCTTAAATCTCATTCTCTGAACTCAGGATTTTTTGTCAGTGTGAAGATTATTAATTTTAATTAAATGGAAATCTTTTTTTACACTAACAAAATGAGGATTAGTCTTGATAAATTTCACTAAATAAATAGAGCAAATTAAAATTTATGACACATCTCTAGATAGATCTAAAATGGTCTCCTCGAAAGCCTATTAGTTGACAAGAAAAAAAGTGTCTCAGTGGGTTATATTAAAAGACATACCCAGAATCCAGAGAAAAAAGTTTGAGCTAGTTTCTGTGGTTGATTTTACTCTGGCAACAGTATATTACACTTCTGTTAAGGAGGTAAAGATAATATCAATTTTACAGGCTTTGGTTAAAATCACTCATTTACTATAATCATAATTACTATAATCATAACCTATATCTGTGTTTTTGCTTTTGGTCACTTACAAAATAACTTTTATATATCCCGCCTCTTTTTGAGTGGTTTACTAGAAATAGTATATGCTTTACAAATAAACGTGCTGAATCATAATTCTATCACATAAATATTTATCATTGTGTTACTATTTCCTTACACTGTTCAGGATGGCACTATGCTGTAGGGGTTTGTAGGCTATACCATATAGTTTAGGTTAGCATATGTAGTAACCTGTACCATCTAGATTTGTGTAAGTACACTGTGTGATGTTCATACAACTATGAGGCTGTCTAATCATTCATTTCTCAGAATGTATCCCCACCATTAAGCAACATACGACTGTATTTTTGTCTTCGTTTTTTACCTGGTTAGCTAAATTTATTCTTAAGTATTTTATTCTTTTTGATGTTATTGTATAGGAATAAATACAATAGCATCAATTGACCAGCCTTTAAAAGTAAATAGGATTTTTTATTTGTGAAACACTACTGATTTTGTATCCTGCAATATTAGTGAATTTGTTAGTTCTTACACTTTTTTTAATGGCGTCTTTAAAGTTCTCTCTATGTAGAATCACGTCATTTGCAAAAAGAGATGATAAAAGATGGAGACAAGTGGTTATGTAGCATTTGCTATATACTTCACTTACACTTGTTGACTTTTTCTCATTCCATACTCATGGTAACCCCAAGAGATAAGCACTTATGTTGGAGAAAGCTGAGAAAAAGGAAACAATCTCTAATATTTACTTCAAAGAAAACTTGCTCATAGGACTAAATTACAAAATATTTCAAGCCTTAGCATATTCGTATTCATAATTACACACTGAGAAAAAAATGTATGTTTCATCTATATAGTGCTATAATCACAAGCCATGAAAATAGTCCTGAACAAATAAATGTAACAGAGTTGTAGTTCTGCCATTTGTATGAGTTTAGAGGCTTTCTGGTCCAATTTCCCAAGAGCAAGTGAGGGGGAGCAAAGAATGATCAAGGGGGAGCTCTAGGGTCAGGTGGCAGCAACTGCATCTTACACCATTTACTCTCTCCATTTCCTTTAGAATTACACAACAGCTCCAAATCCTGAGCCTGTCTAATTCCTTGTTGGCCACTCCACATCAGGTACATAGATTTCAGCTTCTTTCGCTCTGCTAGTCCGTTGCCATTCTTCTTTCCATTTCCTTCCTTTGCATGCTGCTGGCATCTCTCAGCTCAAGTCCTCCCCTGATGTCAGTTTTTCTTTTTCTTTGTAGACTTACATCTCTGTTTTCTTCACGAGTAACAATTGATGGTATTAGGCATGCTGTAATAATTTCTATTAGTAGTCTGAAGCCTCACCTCTCAATCTCAATCTTCCTACCACAAGGTGTGCATGTACCATACATTTGAACACATTCCATTTATTTGGTCACCCCGTTTTTAGGTTGGTTCCAACTATGAAGTATCAATATGCATCAAACTTAATTTGCATTCTGCTTGAAAATTTATAACCTGTAAAGTTAAACCCACATGGAAAGCATGCCGGACATAATGAAAGATCATACACATTGGTATGAAGTGGTGCTCAAATGAATATGCCACACATGTTCTCCATGAGCTTTAATATGTAAGAAAGAAAGACTCATAGAATCATAAAAAAATGCAGCCCATTTGTTTTAGCTGTCAGTGAATTTTTGGTTGTTGCTTTTGTTTTATAGCTTTCTTTGGCTCTATAAAGTACCTTGACACACTGCCTGAGACCTCTGGCTTGCTATCTATTCCATTTTTTTTCTTTTAAAGTAAGTGAGATGCCATTTTAAAAGGCACTGAGGCGTCGCTGTTAAATTACACCCACTGTATGTGCAGACAGCCATGTAGTGCCTGCACCCCCTACTTACTTGTTTGGCTTTAATTTATTTCTGCCTTAGGAGAGCAGTGGTGATCACCGTGGTATGATAAACTTGATACTTGGATAGATTCAGTCCTGGACATTCTTCCTTATACAGTCTGACTTCATATTTTATAGGTCAATAATTTTACTGGGAATTCAGGTATTCTATTCAAATGAAGAATATGTAGTAACTTGGAACATAGGTTAATAAGCTGGCATATAGTTGCTCCATAACTGTCAATTACTGTATCTCACTGAATACACATTGCCAGTTCCCACATCAAGTCCTCTGTCCTAGTATTGATAGCTCTTTTGTATCATCAGTCTAAATGTACCTGTCCCAGAGAAATCTCCACTGATTACTGCCTCTAGAAGAGAAGCACCTTCTTTCACAACACCCATTGAATTTTCTTTTTTGCATTCATCAAGGCTTGATATCTAATTTATTTGTCTAATAGATACATTTTGTCATTTGTTTTATTTGCAATACCTAGAAGAGTAGGCATATGAGTGTCTCCATATTTCACAGAGAAAGGGACCTTGCCTGGTTTGTTCACGTGGTCACTTTAATACCTAATTGTATTGGGGTTTTAAAAGTAAAGTACCCCAATGTTGTGTTAATATTTATCTAAGACAAATGAAAACTTACACATGTTTTCCTCATAAACACTGGGCAAAAACACAAATTCTGATGATGGATAAAGAAACTGTGGTATATCCATTCAACATTACATTATTCAGCAATGAAAAGGAACAAACTACTAAAATGCACAGCAACATGGATGAATCTTAAGTGCATAATTCCAAGAGAAAGAACCCAGACCCCAAAGACTATACACTCTGTGGTTTAATTTATATGACATTCCAGAACATGCAATACTGTAGGAATAGAAAATGGAAGGGTTTGCTAACAATGGGCAGTGTGAAGAAATTTTGAGAAGTGATGGAATTGTTCTATATCATGATGGTAGGAGTGTTTACATGACTGTATGTGTTGTCAAAACTAACAGAACTCTACTCCAAAAAGTACTACTTTATACCTCAGTTTAAAAATAGGTTATATAACTATTTTGTTCTTCTAGCTTTGCACCTTCCTGTGCAATCTGTTCTGAATATTGCTCTGTCTTCCTGCCTCAGTTCTCATAATAGCCTATGAGGTCCTCCCTGATCGGCTGACCTCATCTCTATCATGCTCCTTCTTTGGTACTCTGCTGGGATGCTCACCTCCCTCATGTCCACATTGCTTCATATCCTTCAGCTCTCTGCAAATGTTATCTGCACAAGATGGTCAAGGAAAATATCTCCTTTCTTGCATCCTGTTTTACTTTTGTCTAAAGAAACATGTATCTTCAAAAATCTGTGTGCCCTCATGAGGATATAAACTATTTTACAATGTTTTATTTATTGCTGCTTCTCCATGGTTTAGAACAGTTTCTGGCACCTAGCAGGTGATATATCCATACAGCTATATGTCTAGCTAATATTTATTCATATAAATGAACTAGTTAATTAACAGATGACTGTCCCTTTTTCCTACCTGAGCACACAGGTAATTCTTATTTGTGTCTAGGGCTCATAAGAGTAGTTCTCCTCAATGCAATGTAAGTGGAAGAGACCCTGCACTGTTTGGTCTACATAGCTATAATCAATTTGCTTTCTGTGTGATCTCTCCCTTATCCTCCCAAATGGATACCTCTATGATGAAGTCTTGACAGGAGTATAGCTCCCTGAAGACTGTAGCAGAGATCTTTCTCCAAGCCACACTGGACTCTGTAACATAAATAAGAAATTAACATTTATTTTGTAAAGCCACCACACCTTTGAGTTGTTTGGAACAGCAGCCAGTGTTACTTCAGCTGACTGAAACACACATGGTTTTAGAGTCAAGAGATGTTTCTAATCTGAAGCTTTCCAGATTAGACAATTGCCAGACAGATTATCTGGACAATTTAGCTGCTATGAAACTATTTCCAGATTTGTATGGTGGGGATAGTAAACAGTAATACTTCATAGGGTGAAAATGCTCTGTAAATTAAAAATGATGTGTGGGGAATATATTTTTAATGAAATTCACAAATACTAAGTTTTATAAAATGCAACTGTTGATTTATTTTCTCAAACAGTCCTTCACTGACTTCTCTTCCTGCTCATTATTTAACATTTTTAAGCTGGTATTCCCTTTGGTGGCTGTCCTTTTGCTTTGATTTGCTTTTTCATGCTTCCGGAGTTCTTTCACTGATTCCTTCCTATCTGGAGCAGCTATTGCTTCTTACCTTTGGATTTTCTGACAATGGCATGCCCAGTTTAATCCAGGAGGTGGTGCTTGTGAGTTAGAATCGACCACAACCTGTGTGATGACTCAGTAAAGGCAGTAAAAGGGCATGCAAATTGATCTCTCGGTCAAAGGGTGGTGCTTCCTGAAAAGAACAAGCTGCAATGTTGTTTCTGGGTCCTGGGACAAAGAATGTCATTAAAGTGGTCAGTTTAGCAAGAGGCTATAACAATTCTAAATATATAGGACCCAAATACGTAAACCAAAACAATAATAGATCTAGAGGAAGGCATAGATTGCAATACAACAATAGTAGAGGACTTCAACATTCCACTTTAAGTAATGGGCAGATTCTCTAGACAGAAAATGAACAAACAAATTATACTGTAGCCCAAATGGTTCTGACAACAATGGAGATGAAACATGCACCTGAATGGTCAATGAAGAACCCCCATCATATCCTGAATAAATTAAGAAGGAAATGGAAACACAACATAGCAGAACCTATAGGATACTGCAGGAACACTATTAAGAGGAAATTGTATAGAAATAATGCCTACATCAAAAAAGTAGAAAGACTTCAACTAAACAACCTAAGAATGCACCTCAAGGAACTAGAAAAGAATAAACCAAACCCTGAATTAATAGAAGAAAAGAAATAATAAAGATCAGAGCAGAAAATAAATGAAATTGAAGCAAAAACTTTTGTTTTTTTGAAAAAGTAAACAAAATTCACAACGTTTAGCTAGACTAAGAAAAAAAGCAGAACCAAATAGATATTACAATGATACCACAGTAATACAAGTTATCGTTAGAGACTTTTATGAACTGTATGTCAACAAATTGGAAAAACTAGGTGAAATGGATATATTTCTGGACACATACAACCAACTAAGATTGAACCATGAAGAAATCCTGAACAAATCAATAATAAGTAAAGAGACTGAAGCAAAACTAAAAAGTTTTCCATCAAGAAAACACCCAGGGCTGGATGATTTAAAGAAGAACTTACACAAATATTCAAAATATTTTTAAAAATTGAAGAGGAGGGAATACTTGCAAAGACATTCTACAAGTCCAGTGTTACAAAAAATCTACTAGTTTTAACAGATGCTGACAAAGGATTTGATAAAATTTAATATTTCTTCATGATAAAAAAAAAACTTTCAACAAACTGAGTACAGAAGGAACATACCTCAAAATAATAAAGTCCATCTATGAAAAACCCACAGCTAATATACTGAACAGAAAACTTGAAAGCCTTTCCTTTAATATCTGGAGCAAGACAAGGATGCCCACTTTCACTCAACATACCACTTGAAGTTCTAGCCAGAGGAATTAAGCAAGAGAAAGAAATACAGGACATCCAAATTGGAAAGGAAGCATTCAAATTATCCCTGTTCTCCAGTGATATAATCTTACATTTAGAAAAACCTAAAGACAACCAAAAAAAAAGTTGCAAGATACAAAAGTGACATACAAAATCAGTAACATTTCTATACACCGATAGCAATTAGCTAAAAAGAAATCAATAAAGCAATCCCATTTACAATAGCTACAGAAAAACAATAAAATACCTAGGAATAAATTTAAAGAAGTAAAAGTTTTGATAAAACACTGATGAAAGAAATTGAAGAGGACACAAAAAGTATATCTCATTCTCGTGGATTAGAAGAATTAATAATGTTAAAATGTCCATACTATGTGGAAACAACCCACATGCCCAACAATACATGAGTGGATTAATAAAATGTGGTATATGTATACCATGGAGCTCTACTCAGCCAGCAAAAACAATGGTGATCCAGCACCTCTTGTATTATCCTGGATAGAGCTGAAGCCCATTCTACTAAGTATCCCAGGAATGGACAAACAAGCACCACATGTATTCACCATCAAATTGGTGGTAACTGATCAACACTTATGTGCACATATAGTAATAACATTCATCAGGTGTTGGGCAGGTGGGAGGGGGCAGGGGGATGAGTATATTCACGTCTAATGGGTGCAGTGCATGCTGTCTGGGGGATGGACACACCTGAAACTCTGACTTGGGTGGGGCAAAGGCAGTATATGTAACCTAAACATTTGTACCCCCGTAATATGCTGAAATTAAAAAAAGAAAAGTAGAAAATGTATTCACTTTGTTGATTATATTCAGCAATTTTGTTTTCCACTAAATTGGAGTCTTCCTTTGTTCTAGGAAAACAGAAGATTGGTCTCTAGAATTATCTTGCTTTGGCAAGTGGATAGATGAAGTGATAGAGCATGGTATGATCCTTTCCCATTTCAAATTTCAGTGATGATGCAGAAGGCAAGCAATAAGTAGGCTGCACCTCAGGTGTGCTAGCATATTTCAATTAAGGAGAGCTATGCCTAGTTACTGGGGAGGAAAAGGACTGATCAAAGTGTCAAATAGTTTATTTCCAGTGTGAACTACAATTCCTTGTCCCAAATACTATGATTTATTTAGCAAAAAGAGGATATCATCAAAACCTAGACACATATTAGTGGTCTTAGGGAATGTGAATAGCATAATTATTCTTTAATAAGTAAACACATTCAGTGATTTCTCCACATGCATTCTTATTATAAATAATTGTTCCAATTAGTGTTAGCCATACACTGTGTAAAGGCTCAGGTAAAAATGCAATTTAAAGCAATGTAAGCAAGATTATTTTTTACTCTCAGTAAAATAAATCCAAGTCAAGCAGGGAAGAGGTTCATGGCAGAGCAATAGAAATGTAGGTGGCAAACCAATTTGAAAATTACATAACCAAATTAGGTCAACAAGAAGAGTATAATCTGTAGGAAAATCAATCTAATTACCATTATTGTCACCAATACTTGGTATTAAGCAATAATGAACAATGACCCAAGATCACCAGTTAATTTGGCTTGGAATAAATCCCAAAATACGGGACTTCCTTTGATATAAAATGTAGACAAATACTAATTATATAGAAATGACCACAGTGTGCCCCTAATATTGACAAGGTGCTTATTTTTTTCAAATGGCATCTGATGTCCAGTGTATCATTTAAGCTTCCCTATGACAGTACAGTATGTTTGAGATCTTATGTTCTGAGGAGATAAAAATGCAAAGTAAAGGTAACCTCTTGGATTCCTGCTCCCAGAGAAAAAGGCATAGATCTCGGTCTGCTACATGTGAGTGTATCACTCCCCAGCAAGAACAGTGATGTGAATTGGCAGAGATTCAATGTGGGACACACAAAACAGAAAAAAAAAGATGAACGGGAGATACGAACACGAAATCTGGAGAGTGGGACAGCTGCGCCTGCCTGGACAGCAAATGCAGTGCGATCAGGGATCAGACCCACTAGAGAAAGTCTTGCTTCCCCACCCACCAAGGCAGATACCTGCCCGAAGTCAGTGCAGAATCACAGCAGGAGACGTGGGGCTCTGTGGAGAGGAGACAATAGCAGGAGGCATCTTGAACTCCCCAGAGCTCTGTGCCAGGACTGCACTGGATGGGGGAGGGACTGGTCTGAGATTCAATGCAAATAGGAAGACACCACGACATGCAGTCATCAGACTGACCAAAACATCCACTAAAGAGGCCCTTCTACGAGCTGTAAGGCAAAAGAAGCAGGTAACACACAAAGGAAAGCCCATCTGAATAACATCAGACTTCTCAACTGAAACCTTACAAGCAAGAAGAGACTGGGACCCCATTCTCACTCTTCTGAAACACAGTAATGCCCAGCCTAGAATCTTATACCCTGCAAAACTAAGTTTTGCATACAAAAGAGAAATAAAGACATTCTCAGATAAACAAAGACTGAGGGAATTCACCAAGACAAGACCAGCCCTCCAAGAAGTACTCAAAACAGAGCTACACAAGGATCAACACAATAAACACTCACAAATGTGAAACCACTCAAAAGCTAAAGATCAAAGGCTGGATTCTACAATGGCTCAAGAGAGAAAACAAAGCAACAAAATACAACCCAACAGAATGAACAGTAATTCTCCTCACTTTTCAGTTCTCTCAATAAATGTTAATGGCTTGAACTCCCCACTCAAGAGACATAGGCTGACTGAATGGATAAAAAAAATACAAGCCAAGTATCTGTCTTCAGGAAACGCATCTAACCTGCAAGGATGCATTTAGACTCAAGGTAAAGGGGTGGAAATAAATATTTCAAGCAAACAAAGAAGGCTGGCATGGCAGTTTTGATTGCAGATAACTTAGTTTTTAAATCAACAAAAGTAATGAAAGACAAAGAGGGTCACTACATAATGGTGACAGGTACAGTTCAACAAGAAGACATAACAATTCTAAATATGTATGCACCCAAGTTAGGTGCGCCCAGATTCATAAAGCAAACTCTACTTGATCGACAGCAACCATAATAGCTGGAGACTTCAACACCCCACTGACAGCACAGTACAGATCCTCCAAACAGAAAATTAACAAAGAAATAATGGACTTAAACAGAACTCTAGAACAAATGGGCCTGACTGACATTTACAGGACTTTCTACCCAAAGACCACTGAATATACATTCTTCTCATCAGCTCATGGGACATTCTCTAAGATTGACCATATTCTAGGACACAAAGCATGCCTTAAAAATTTTTTAAAAAAATAGGGACTATACCATGCATCTTCTCAGATCACAGTGGAATAAAATTAGAAATCAACCCGAACAGAAACTTTCATCTCTACACAAAGTCATGGAAATTAAACAACCTTCTGCTGAATGATTGCTTCACAAATGAGGAAATTAAGATGAAAATCAAAAGATTCTTTGAACTAAATGACAAAGCAGACACAAGTTATCAAAATCTGTGGGACACAGCTAAAGCAGTCCTGAGAGGAAAGTTTATTTCCATAAATGCCTATATCCAAAAGTCAGAAAGATCACAAATAGACAACCTAATAACTCAAAGAGCTGGAAAAAGGAGGACAGACAGACCCCAAACCCAGCAGAAGTGAAATTAATAAGATCAAATCAGAACTAAATGAAATTGACAACAGGGAAACTATACCGAAGATTAATAAAACAAAAAGTTGGTTCTTTGAAAAAATAAAATTGATACGCCTTTGGCTAAACTAACGAAAAGCAGAAAAGAAAAATCTCTAATAAGCTCCATCAGTAACAAAAAAGGAGACGTTATAACCAATGCCATGGAGATACAAGATATAATTTATGAATATTACAAAAACCCTTATGCACACAAACTGGAAACTGTGGAGGAAATGGACAACTTTTTAGAAACACACAGCCTCCCTAGGCTCAACCAGGAAGAAATAGAATTCCTGAACAGACCAATATCAAGGGCTGAAATTGAAACCGCAATAAAAATCCTTCCTAAAAAGAAAAGTCCCAGACCACATGTTTTCACACCCGAATTTTACCACATCTACAAAGAAGAACTGGTGCCTATCCTGCAGAAATTATTCCACAACATCAAGAAGGATGGAATCCTCCCCAACACATTCTATGAAGACAACATAACCCTGATACCAAAACCAGGAAAGGATGCAACAAAAAACTACAGACCAATATCCCTTATGAATACAGATGCAAAAATTCTCAACAAAATTCTAGCTAGCCGAATCCAGGTGCTTATCAAGAAAATAATCCATCATGACCAAGTGGGCTTCATCCCAGAGATTCAGGGATGGTTGAACATAACAAATCTATAAATGTAATTCACCTCATAAATAGAAGCAAAAACAAAAACCATATGATCCTCTCAATAGATGCAGAAAAAGCATTTGATAAAATTCGACACCCTTTTATGACAAGAATGATTAACAAAAGAGGCATAGACAGGGCTTACCTAAAAATGATACAAGCCATATATGACAACCCACAGCCAACATCATACTGAATGGGGAAAAACTGAAAGCATTCCCACTTAGAACTGGAACCAGACAAGGTTCCAGTATCTCCACTTCTATTCAACATAGTGCTGGAAGTCCTGGCCACAGCAATCAGGCAAGAGAGTGGAATTAACAGCATCCCAATGGGGGCAGAAGAGATCAAACTCTCACTATTCGCTGCTGATGATATGACATTATATCTAGAAAACCCCAAGGATTCAACCAAGAGGCTACTGGAATCGATAAATGAATTCAGTAAAGTCTCAGGATACAAAATCAATGCACACAAATCAGAGGCTTTCATATACGCCAATAGCAGTCAAACCAAGAACTCAATCAAAGACTCAATTCCCTTCACAATAGCAACAAAGATAATAAAGTACCTAGGAATATATTTAACTAAGGAGGTAAAAGACCTCTACAGGGAAAACTGTGAAACATTGAGGAAGGAAATAGCAGAGGATGTAAACAGGTGGAAAACCATACCATGCTCGTGGGTCAGCATAGTCAACATTGTTAAGATGTCTATACTACCCAAAGTGATCTACAGATTTAATGCAATCCCTATTAAAATACTGATATCATTTTTCACAGATGTAGAAAAATTAATTTTACGCTTCGTATGGAACCAGAGAAGACCTCATATAGCAAAAGCAATTCTAGGCAATAAAAACAAAATGGTAGGTATCAATTTACCACACTTCACACTATACTACAAGTCTGTAGTAATCAAATCAGCTTGGTACTGGCACAAGAACAGAGTCATTGGCCAGTGGAACAGAACTGAGAACCTAGATATAAAACCATCCTCATATAGCCATCTAATCTTTGACAAAGCAGACAAAAACATACACTGGACAAAAGAATCCTTATTCAATAAACGGTGCTGGGAAACTGGATAGCCACATGCAGAAGACTGAATCAGGATCCACACCTTTCACCTCTCACAAAAATCAACTCATGCTGGGTAACAGACTTAAACCTAAGGTGTGAAATTATTAGAATTCTAGAGGAAAATTAGACATTGACCTAGGCAAAGAATTTATGAAGAAGATCCCAAAGGCAATCACAGCAACAACCAAAATAAATAAAAAGCTTCTGCACAGCCAAAGAAACTGTCATGAGAGCAAACAGACAACCTACAGAATGGGAGAAAGTTTTCCCATGCTACAAATCCAATAAAGGGCTGATAACTAAAATCTATTTAGAATTCAGGAAAATCAGCAAGACAAAATCAAATAACCCTATCAAAGTGGGCAAAAGATATGAACAGAAACTTTTCAAAAGAAGACAGAATAATGGCCAAAAACCATATGAAAAAATGCTCAACATCTCTAATCATCAGGGAAATGCAAATCAAAACCACAATGAGATATCATTCATCTCCAGTGAGAATGGCCTTTATCAAAAAGTCCCAAAACAATAAATGTTGGTGTGGATGTGGAGAGATAGGAACACTCATACACTGCTGGTGGAACTACAAACTAGTGCAACATCTGAGGAAAAGTAATATGGAGATACCTTAAAGAGATACAAGTAGAATTACTATTTGATACAGCAATCCCATTACTGGGCATCTACCCAAAAGAACAAAAGTCACTCTAGAAAAAAAGACACCTGCACTTGAATGTTTATAGCAGCACAATTTCCAATTGCAAAGATGTGGAAACAACACAAGTGCCCATCAATACATGAGTGGATTAATAAAATGTGGTATCTGTATACATTGAGTACTATTCAGTTATAAGAAACAATGGTGATATAGCATAGCACCTCTCGTATTTTCCTGGATAGAGCTGGAACCCATTCTACTAAGTGAAGTATCCCAGGAATGGAAATATGAGCACCACATGTACTCACCAGCAAATTGGTTTCAGTAATTAACTCCTAAGTGCACATATAGGAACAACATTTATTGGATGTTGGGCAGGGGGAGGAGGGGATGGGTATATATATACATAATGAGTGCGATGCACACCATCTGGGGGATGGACACACTTGAAGCTCTGACTGCGGGGGGTTAGGCAAGGGCAAATATTTGTAACCCCATAATATGCTGAAATAAAAATAAATAAATAAATAAAAAAGATCTTATGCTCTGAAGCCAGACTACCTTCAGGGCAAATGCTAACTCTAAAACTTACCCGCCGTGAGCCTCAGTTTTCTCAGTTGTGAAGTGTGGGCTACTAACAGGACCTACTTCTTAAGGGTGTTTAAGATGAAAATCATTGAAGAACATATGGGCAGTTTAAATAACTAGATATAGATCTTAGTGCTGATTAGTGATAGAGTCCATTCTACCAACCAGGTATTCTGTTGCAACTAATCAACTCTGCTGGTACAGCTAGAAAGCAGCTATAGATAAGACATAAAGGAATGGGTGTAGCTGTGTCCCCAGTAAGATTTTTATTTTCAAAAACAGATGTTGAGCTAGATTTTTCTCTCAGGCCATAGTTTGTCATCTGAATCAGAGAATGAGGATTTGAATTCAGTCTTTTGATGAAGTCCAGTATTCTTCCCAGCCTCTCCTAGCTATCTTTCTCTGGCCTATATTATTATTGGGAACAATGGGGGAATGAGAGCCTATGACCTCTTAGGCTGTTTCTAGAAATCATGGTCTAAGAGTATATCATACAGTCCCAATGCATCTGAAGATAATTTAATGACTATCATTCAGAAAAAATTAAAACAATTAAAAACACATTCTAAGTATGGTGGAAATGGCTCAGATCATGGTAAAAATTTCTCCCTTGACCCCTCATTCTCTGCTTAAATCAGATTTTGGTATTTATTCAAGGGGAGAATATGTATTTGTTCCTGGACCCCTTCACACTTTTTATTTACTGGTTGCAAGGTGATATTCATAGGTAGAGTGACCATATGTTCTTGTTTGCCTGTGAAAACTCCAGTATATGTCTGTTATGTTTATCTAATTGCTAATAGGATCTTTTGTCTCTCTTCCACAAATGTCCCAGTTTGGATGAAAAAAAATGTGGGATCATCCTATTAACAGAAGATGGAACCCAATTTATGGATTTCTACTTCTCTTTGGAAACTGCAAAATTGCTGCCCAAAGGATAGAGAAGGCATATCTAGATGAATGATTCCCATCTTAGATTCCTTTTATTTTTGCAAACATCTATTGAGTACCTACTATGTGTCATGTACTTTGAAAGACACTGGAAATAAATAAAATACATTTTCAGAAGTTTTCATTTTAGTTTTAGAGAGAGATTATGAAGGCTGGCACGGGCTGTCTTTGTCATGCATCCCTTCCATCATTATGTATTCCACATGACCCAAAGTCACACAAGAGCAGAGGCAGGGTACACCCTTTTGCCCTACCACCAGAATCTGGTCATGCTGCTGTGTGCTAATTGAGCCCTAAGTAAATACTGTGGAATGAATAAATCAGTACTAATCAAAGGTTTCCTCATTAAGCATTGATTTTGTATTCCCATGTTGCACTGAAAAGGGGAAGTAAATTATTTTATAGAATTTAAAAGACTTACATGAATGGATGAAAATACTTATCTTCATATTCTATACTTATTGTTTAGTGAGAGCTTACTACACGCCAGGCTCAAAGTTAAACCCATGTGCCGTATGGCACTTAATCCTTAACATTGTCCTATGAGGTAGGAGCTATTATTTTTTACATTATGGATAATAAAGCTAAAGCTCAAAGAATTTAGGGAATTTACATAAGGCAACACAGCTAGTAAATGGTGGAAACAGAATTCCAACCCACTTTTGATTCCCATGAAGATTGAAAATATTATGACAACGGTTAGACATAGCATAAGTTAGATATACAAAAACTCAGTGGTAGCCTTGACTAAATTGCTTGACTTCATATTATTAATATCACTACTACAAATATTGCATGGGCCATACATATCTTAAAAATTATGTGCTGTTTATCTAAAATTCAAATGTAACTCGGTATGTTGTATCTTCATTTCCTACATCTGGCAACACTATCTGTTACTCATTCTGTAGAGCATGTTTTACTAGGAAAACATAAAGAAGCTCTAATACAGTTCCCATCTCAGTTGTTTTACATCTCATCCCTGATTTCATGATCATGGGTCTATGTGGACAAAGAAAATATTCCCAGGGCAATTCTGACAAAATGCAGTGAAAGCGCCATTTATCTTCCATTCAGCTCACATGGTGTAGATTATTTGATTAACCAGAAACTGTGAATACCCAAATGTCCCTTGAACAATCAATATATTGAGCCTTGTGACCCCACTGCTCAAGTTAATACCCGAGTGTGATTCCTCTAGCTTTCCTTCTGTGGTGATGAGACGCAGTACAGAGTGCAGTTGCCAAAGTGAACTGCATATAAATTACAGTGATAGGTGCAAGCGGGAGGAATGAGTACCGACCGCCCAGAAGCCTAGCATATGCTGGCTACTGTAAAGCCTAGAAAGAAAGCCTAAAACTAATTCTTCAAAGTTCCTACCATCTCCTTCCAGGGAAATTAAAACAATTGTGGATAAAACTCCTTATATATTTAATAGAAAATGTTTGCCAAGTTTTGGCCCCTAGACTTCTAATTCCAACTTCCTAAAGGTGTCCCAGATATCCGTTGTAAAACCACCCTTCTCATTTTAAACCAGATTTGTTCAAATAAATGATTGGAAAACTTCTCACATCCTTGCAGTGAAATCATTTGCTCAAGGAAAGACATATGACCTAATGTGAACCAATGAGATGGTAAGAGACATTTATTGCTGGAGAGAAAAGCATCTCCTCTATTCTATCTATCATAAGCAATCATAAGAAGTTTTTCCTCTCTCTTTGGATTTGTTGGCTCAGGTGCATTGGATGCATGGTTCCATTTTATTTACCACCATGAGGAGAGAGGGGCTGGAACCTCCAGGGACCATTTTTGTGATGGGCCATTTTAGCTTTGAGAATAAAGCTGATAGTACGGAAGAACTCAAGAGAAGCGTTATTCACAAAGTAGCCATGATCTAGGTGGCATGATTTGAAATTTTGGATCAATCTTCACACAAAGTCTCTAGATTCTTTTCCTTCATGAGCTAATAAATTTTTCTTTGTTACCAGTTTGAGATGGGTTATGTTTTGTCACTTGCAAAACAAAGATCTCTAAATGATATACCTGTGTCTATTCATTTGCATTTCAATTTGCACCCACCCCAGGAAAAAATGTAAGGTATCAAAATACACAGAATACAAAAATTAGAACTGTGTGAGAAAGAAAAGATGTGCATTTGTGGAGAAACAGAAACACTGAATATGAAAGAGTCAGGAATATGAAATGGAGTCAAGTAAAAGTGCTCACGGTGACGTCTTTACTCTTGCTATGGGCAGCTCAGACATGTGTTATAAGCTTCCTAATAGGCAATGCAAAGGAAACGCTTGTTTAATTACCCAATTCAGTGTCCTCCAGCTAAATTCCAAGAAATTACTCAGGAATCACAAATTATAAATATCTAAAAGTGGAAGTTATTAGAAAGGAAAATGATCACTTTACAGTGGAGCAATTAAGGCAAGTTTCCTGTAG
>RJWJ010034527.1:0-17178 GCA_004363605.1 Indri indri | reverse complement strand
AATATGGCCTACTGTGGTCATTGCTATGACCAGATAGGAACAAGTACTCTAACTCCTCCCACCACCACTTGCTGCTTCTGTTGAATCCCACCAAATACCTCCTTTATCCTCCTAAGAAATATCAAAAAAAAAAAAATCATAAAAGCTTAATTAGAAAAGCTGAGTAGAAAATGTTCAATGATTCTATGCTTTTTGTTTGTTTGTTTTTAGATTATTGTGTTAGCTAAAGTCATTATAGATGTGGACCATATTACTTTGTTTGCAAGAGGTGTTACTATTTTAGTTGACAGTCTGTATTCAGTTCAGACCTCTACGATTGTCTTGACAGGTAAGAAATGACTAGAAGCTAATTGTAGCCACATAAAACTATTTTCAAAAAGTTTTTTTGTAATCTAAGCAACAGTAAAATAATACACCTGATACCCTGTCACACAGTTTGAAGAATGAACTCATATTTATCTATAAGGAACTCCATGGTAAGTCTCCATTGGAACAATGGGCCTCTACTCTGCACCGGAATAGGAACACAGTAACTCTGAACACAGACATTTTTGCTTTTCCTTAGTACTTTTTCTAACTCCTAATTACTTTTTCCAGGATATAAAATGAGAATTCAGCTAGGAACTATCAACAACAAAATGTACGCCCTGATTTATAATAGTAGTGGTCAATTTACATTGATATACCTCTGTCTGGTTTCCTTTTGTCCAAGTGTGCACATTTTGCTAATATTTAGGAGTTCTCTACATCACTATGCAACATACCAAAGCAAAATGGCCCAAGAGTTCTTGATACATTTAATGCTAATTGTGTAACTGCATCTACTCCAGACCTAACCCACCAGGTTACACATAATAGGTAATCAATAATATTTAGGCCACGTGCAGTGGCTCACACTTACAATCCGAACACTTTGGGAGCTGAGGCAGGAGGATTGCTTGAGCCCAGGAGTTCCAAGACCAGCCTTAGCAACATAGTGTGACTCTGTCTCTACAAAAAATAGAAAAATTAGGTAGATGTGGTGGTGTGTACCTGTAGTCCCAGCTACTCAGGAGGCTGAGGCAGGAGGATCGCTTGAGCCCAGGAGTTTGAGGTTGCAGTGAACTATGATGACACTACTGTACTCTAGCTTGGGCAACAGAGCAAGACCTTGTCCCCCCTCCTCAAAATAACAATACTCAATTGAACATGACATAGCACTCTCAAAGTGACATAAAATAGTGTCAGAATGACAGTCATATGCAGTAACTACTAACAAAATAAATAAATAAGGTACTTGGGTTTTTTTTTTCTAACTAAAATGGATCATCAAAGGAAACTTCACTTGCTGCCCTAGAATTATATTTTTATGGAGTATAATTTGCACGCTAAGTAAGAAAAAATGAAGCAAGTGAAAACTTTCTGACGGAAACTAGGTAGAAAAAATGTTTAAGTTATTAAATATATTTTCGTGGAAATAACATTATTCAGTGTCATAGTAATTCTGTGACTCCGAAAAACAATTGTAGGGAGTTTAAATTTTACTCCACAAGCTGTTATGTTAAAGAAATGTCACATTATACTAGCTTTCAAATATTAAATTAATTTCCACAGGTTGGGGAGAATTGAATCTTAAAAATGACTAGACTTTCTCTGTACTTCATCACCAGCGTCATAGGCATGTCTGGGGTATCTCAGGTAAAGCCTGACATTCAGGCTTTAGGTATATTGTGAAATAATTGATGTGCTCAGTATCCAAGTCAACATGGTTCCCAGAAGAGACTCCAAAGGCACAGAAGCTTTGCAAGACTGGGATTTCTGTTGCCAAGTGGTTCAGTTTTCCACTTAGGTTGTGGGGAGTTAGCTATGCTCCCAGCAAAAAATCGAGTCCCTTAGGTAGGGGTCGTCGCAAAGTATAAGAAAATAATAGAAAATGGAAAATAACAGAAATAAAAGAATACACAGAGACGAAGGTATAGTTTTATAGATTTATAAAGATAAAAGGCAAAGCAGGGGTACTCAAGGGTCCTTACGATATCCCCGTCAATCATCCCCGTCAATCGCAAGGCCCCAGTGAAGTTTTACATGGGTATTCATAGGTACAGTGATCGGTTGTCAGGGGTAACAGGTTTACATAATAACAGGTAGTTCTTTTTAGGTTGAAAGTATTTCAAAAGGCTTCTATAGATCCCTTAACTAACTCTGGTTACAAAATCTTTCAAGGACAAACTTCTAAGTTCTAAGATAAAGCTATCACTTAACAGAAGAGATACAGTGGCTCCATATTTTTTTATCTAGTAATTGCAAATGAAGACAGGTGGTCAGAAGTCAAGCAGGAACTGTCCCTTAGGCTTATTGTTTTTAGCCACAGGTGTCTGTCTGCGGGCATCCTTTGATCAGCTCTCATCCTGTGGCTCCTTGCAGACCTGCTTTGTCATCCAAAACAAACCAGAACCACAGGTCTGAGACTGCAGCATCACCTTGGAAAGCAGCTGCCACTGACCTTTGAGATGCCCTCCTGAGGCGAAGCAGCTTTTGATATGCAAACTAACACATTCACATATTCCTTCAGGGCAAAGCCCTGCAAAACTCCTGAGACCACTTCTGTCTCTAATATAGTAATATTAATTTATGGAGCAACATTAGGTATTCTCCAAAGTTCCTGCTTCTACTCCTTTGAGAACTATAAACCTTAGTTTTCGTCTCAGTTTTAGATTTTCTGCTTCGTCCATTTGTTTCCCATTTTTAACTTGCCATCTTCAAAGGCATCTTTTTAACTTTAAATAGAGCTTACCTTTAGACAATTTTTGCTTTAGACAATATAATCCAGTCTTCCCCATTCTGAGGCAATAAACACAAAGAATTTCTTGGCTTACAATGGAGGCCAGGAAAAAATACAAGGAGAACAAAACTCAGTTCATATATCAATGAAGTATCCACACACAAATATAAAAACATTTATATCTTTAAATATGAATACGAATGAAATAGCATTAAGTTGGTATCTGTACATTTGTTTTAATTACTGGGACATTTTATTATTTTTAATCCCCAAACATTTCTTTTTATGATAAGAAATTCAATGATTCTAAACTTCAATAAGTAATACATTGCTTAATTTTAAAATGCCATTAAGCTCTTAAAGCCATTTTGAAGTGGAAAATTCCACTGACAAGTCTCCACCCCTGCTATCTCCCCCTAACAGCTGTCACTCTTGCCTCTGTAAACTGCTTGCAGGCTCCAAGGTGGCTCAAAACCCTGCCCCGACTAAAGATAACCTCATTGTAACTGTGCCCCACTCCCTCCCCAAACAAAATGTATAAAAGACTGCTACGTTCTTTGTTCTGGGCTCAGAATTTGGTGGCGAGTCCCCTCTGAGTGCGCCGGCGTAATATAACCTGTTTTGCTATACTTCCGTGTGCCTCTCGGTCTATTCCCAGTCAATTCTGCCATAACAATTTGAACTGCAAAAAGAACATATTAAATTTTCTTATGGTAATTCAATCATTATTGGTCATAGTCATTTTTTAAAAAAAATTCTGAAAACCTTAAAATATATTCTGAAGCCATGGGAGGAATAAAATCTCTAATTTTCAAATTTTCCCACTCTTACATAAACCTATATAACTTTTACTGTTTGTGATAGAAAACCAAACCATAATTTTGAGGAAAGTTTACATATACATGCCTTTTCTCAGCGCTGCTTCATTAAGAGCGATGTGGTGCAGACCTTTTCTAATGCTACGTACAAACAAATCAGTTTATATCAGTTAAATAACACAAGCATTTTTCTTGTTTAATTTATAGGGAATTTAATAGCTAGCTTGGCTCAATCTAGAAGTGGTATTCCAGAAGCATTTACCACATTACGAATAATCCAACGTCTCTGCTACCATTTGTACTCAGGAATAGAAGAGGTAAAAACAAAGAAGACTAATTCTAAAATTGAATACATTAAAAATATAATCTGCCTCTCACTCTGTGGGCGAATTTCTCTACTGATTGGCTATGTTATATAGCTCATGTTACTAACTTAAAATTTGATGATTTTTGTAGTACCAATTAGTCGTATCTGCTATCCAAAATTCTGATTCCCATAAAAAGTGTACCTTTGTTTGAACTCTAAGACAAAATTAGGATTTTAATTACAAAAACAGTATAAACCAATTGTAATTAAATATTTAAAAAGAAATATCTGTTTAAATTAGTCTCTGAATTAAAAAATAAAAACCTTATGGAGTAACAGCCACCTTAACGCTGGAATTAAGATTCAATCTACAATTTGTACATTGACAATACAGAAATTTATAATTAAAATGTTTATACTTTATCTAACAAACACTGGTGACTTTGTGATCTCACCAAATTATTTCTATAATTTGGAATAAATGAAAGTAGAATCCACACGATAGTTTTCCTTATCTGCCAAGCAGGGTTAGAAGTGAGCTGTGTGAAAGAGGCCATGATGGCCATAGCAGTGGCTTGCCTCTGAGCGTTCCCCCACTTTTTTCGCCTAAGGTGTAAAACAGTGTTAATCCAACTTTAGGAGTCGCCTGGGGGGCTTGTTAGATTGCTCAGCCCCATTCCCAGAGTTTCTGATCCAATACATCTCAGCTGGGCCCTGGAATTTGCATTTTTAACAAGTTTCCAACAGCTGAACTCAGGTCCAGGATTTTCAAGGGCATAATGAGAAGCCAGTGCCAATGTAAACACCAGTATGTTAACTTTCTGGTACCCTGCATGGGACTGCCTGGTTTATGTTTGTTCTATGAAATTTTTTATGCTACCAACTATCAGATTCCCTAACAACTACCCAGCAGTATATTATAATTAATCATATGAACAACCTCTAATTACTTCAGGGTGATAGGCAGAGAGGGTACTTCCTTCAAAGAAAGCACTACTTTAGAGTCCTATGGCCTGATAGTTGTGTTTCTTTTTTTGTTTTTACCAGTGGAAAACTGAGTTGCTTTCCTAAGTGGCTACTTTTAGCCTACTTGTTATCCTAAAGTCTCTCTCCTGGTTTCCTGTTACAATCACCTGAGCGGTTTTGGAAAATTCCCTATTCCAGGCTATACTCCAAAATAATTAAACAATAGTTTCTAGGGGAAGAACCCAGGCATAATTGTTAAAGTTATCCAGGTGATTCCAATGTACAACCAAGGTTGCGTTCCACTGCCTTAGTTCAAACTCAAAGGTTCTTACTCTGGCTGCATATTACAATCAACTGTCACACTTAAAAAAAAATACAAATGTCCCGATTTTCTACCAAGAGATTTTGAATTAGTTGGTGTGTGTGTTTTTTTTTTTAACACCCCCGATGATTCTAAAATGCAGTTAAGATTGAGAACAACCACTAGCAATCAATCAATGGCAGCTGACAGCCCTCTAAAAATATGACTATGCTTCTATCCATAGATTCCCATCAGTTTACATACATATCTACGGAGACTTTCCTGCGAAGTAGCTAATTAGAGCACTGGGTTAGACATAATTAACTAACATTAAGAACAAAGCATGTTAGTTAAGAAAGAATTGGTTTTTTCTTCATTTAGGTTCGAGCAGCTTGCTCCTGTGCTCTTGGCTACCTAACTTACAATGCAAATGCTTTCCGCATCCTATTAAAGGAATGCAGGAATAAACCTAATCAGTTCCTTCGTTTAACAAATAATATCAGCAGAGATGCAAGTATTAACCCAGCATTTTTAAAGGAATTTCAAATGCAACAAACAGTGGGACTTCCTTCCTTAAGGTATTGTGCCTATATTTAAAGTTGCAGTAGTGAAATAATTGATAGAGGAAATTTTAAGGAAGTTTAAGAAAGATCAAACAATGAGAACTATCTTTGATATGAATTTATCTCTTGTATCCTGCAGGATAAACTTCATTCTCAATGTCCATTGCCAAAGCCTGTTTTACTTTCACCTCAGCACCAGTCTTGTAGGTGCAGACAAGAATACAACTATCTGGCCAGAATTATTCACACTTTAGAAAAGTTTTGGGGGGTCTTGTTGCCTCCACATCTGATCCAGGAAGCCACTTTTTAGTAGACTAGGGGTACATTTGAGAGTTCTGAGACAAAAGAAACACCAACATGACTTTAGCATCAAATGGGTCTTCTAGACTTGATCCAAAGCAAGACTAAACTCCTAGGGTGGAAAATCAGACCCAGTGGTTGGAGTTACGGTGATGTTTGCCAGGCATTTACTCAGAGGATTTTGCCTCAATGTTGCAGTTTCATCATGAACTTAAGCATCTGAAAAAAGGGAGGAGAGGAGAATCTCTTTACTATGGACATATTTTCTCTTTTTCTGTACACGTAGGTGAATTACAAGTCTTCTTTGCAAGTAGGGATATTCACATATAGAAAATAGAACTACTCAAGATATATTATTAACTGGATGATAATGGAATAGGACCCAGTAGTGTATCATGTTTACATAAAACAATTTTAAGTACAGAGAATAAGTACATCTTTAGAGCCGCTTTAATAATTCTTTGAAAAATTGAAAATCCAAAACTGATTTACCTAATTTTATATAATAAGCCAGGGAACCTAAATTATAATTGTTATAATTGGCAATGTTAAGTATTTTTTCATTGGCTCAAAAAATTAATTTAGGATAAATAATGTAAGTAGCATTTTACATAGTCACTAGCCCATATGGCAACTTTGTGGGAATTAGAAAAATATGTCCTTTTTTCAGAACTATTTTCTTCAAAACTCAGCCAAAGTGTCTCTTCTTCCATAAAGCTTCCCCTGTTCATTTCAAGCAGATTTAATGGTCCAAATGTTTGAAGTGAATGAGTGACTAAATATAAGATACCTGCAGGTAGCATGCATAGTTAATACAGGTAACATATATGAATTAGGCCATCAGGCATTGAACATGGTACATGGAATAAGTTTTCATATATTTTGTCACATATTTTTTCTGGGTGAACTATATCTTCATTTATTTTATTATTTGATAAAAATGTTTTCCTTTTAGTCTGGAGAAGAATGGAGGACCACCCATAATTCCTGTCTTTAAAAAAGGTAATTTATTTTTCTTTTATTTCTGTGGTTACTTCTAGCGCTGACACTTTATAATTCTTTGTTCCTGCTCTAAAAATTCAAAATGTAGTGGCTACCAAAAAAAAAGGTTTAACTGTAAACATTTCTTTCGTATATACCTAAATATCTTCCTATTTACAAGCCCATGTTAATCATTTCTTTTAAGGTCTTCCCTACTAATATCACTTGACAGAGATCCCTCTTTGCTTTTTCTCAAGCTGTGAGCATAGAAATGTCCTTATTTAAACAAAACATAAGTATGACTTAAATTATGGTCTTGCTGTTGTTTCTTGTACAATCTGTCTACCTATAACTTCTTAGGGCAAAGACTACATTTTTTCCATTGATACTCTGCATAGTTCTGTACATACTTGGTAGATGACATTTGAGTGGACTAGGTCTGCAGAGATCAGGGTCCAAATCTTATAATATTACTTATCCCTTCTTATTAGACATATAATGGGGAGTAAAATAACTTATTAATTTCATGCATATGCTTAGGGTAGGATCCAAATCAGTCTTACTTGGTATGTTATCAAAATCAAGTATAGAACCATTCAGAAATCAAGATCGGTTTGCTGGGGTCTCAAACAGAAAGGGAGAGAATAGAGAGTCAGTAAAAGGAGAGGAAAGAACTTCACTTATTCAGGGAACACCTGAGGGAAGTTAATTATATGTGGAGGCTATATTTCTGAATATCATGGATAGAAGAATATCCATTTTTTTGTATAACTTCTTTCATGTAAGTAATTTATGTCAAAGAATAAACTCAGTCTCACTCTTCTTCACTTAAATACTGGCTGCTAAACAACAATCTGTGTACCAGTAATGGTCTGATAAGGTTTTTGCAGATTTGTGGTAACATAAGAAAAAATAAGGACAATGTAGTGAGTTTGTGATAAAATTAATTTCATTAAATGTGAAGTCCATCATTTTGAGCTAATGCCCTTTACAATTTATTTTGGTGTTAAAATATTCTTTATTTTATAAAAGGATGTTTAAAGTAGTTAGCATTTGTTCTTTTATTAGCGCATAATAAAAAGTTAGCAAATCATATAGTGGTCCCCATAAATTTTTGGTCTCTGACAAAAGTCTGGAAGCTACTGATCTGTTCTCTTAGTATGTTTTCTTTCTTTTTTCTTTTTTTTTTTTTTTCCTGAGACAGAGTCTCATTGTGTTGCCCGGGCTAGAGTGCCATGGCGTCATGCTAGCTCACAGCAACCTCAAACTCCTGGGCTCAAGCGATCCTTCTGCTTCAGCCTCCTGAGTACCTGGGACTACAGGCATGTGCCACCATGCCTGGCTAATTTTTTCTATATATTTTTAGTTGTCCAATTAATTTCTTTCTATTTTTAGTAGAGACGGGGTCTCGCTCTTGCTCAGGCTGGTCTCGAACTCCTGAGCTCAAATAATCCGTCTGCCTCAGGCTCCCAGAGTGCTAGGATTACAGGCGTGAGCCACCGCACCCGGCCTGTTCTCTTAGTATGTTTTTGTTATGTAAAGAAAATAGAGGCTGGGCACAGTGGCTCATGCTGGTAATCCTAACACTCTGGGAGGCTGAGGCGGGAGGATCACTGAGAGGTCAGGAGTTCGAGACCAGCCTGAGCAAGACCGAGACCCCCATCTCTACTAAAAATAGAAAAATTAGCTGGGCACAGTGGCATGTGCTTGTAGTCCCAGCTTCTTGGGAGGCTGAGGCAGGAAGATTGCTTGAACCCAGGAATTTTGAGGTTGTAAGGTAGTGCACTATAAGGATGCCACTGCACTCTAGCCAGGGCAACCAAGTGAAACTCTACCTTGGGGAAAAAAAAAAAAAAGAAAAGAAAGAACTATACAGAACTGGAAGTAATGAGACTATACATAGGGCTCTTAGGCTTAAGAGATATTTAATTGCAGCTCTTTAATTTTTAGGGAAAGAACACCGGAGAAAATCAAAATCTAAAATGCAACCAAGAGATTCTTTGACTTTAATACCTCCTATAACTAACTTCATGGGACTCTTCAAAGCAACAAAAAAGACCAAGGTTTCCCATGATATGTTTTCTTTTTCATCTGCAATTACATCAGATATCATAAATGTATCAAGACCAAGAATAGTGTCTTTGAACCAACTTGGGAAGCATGTACAGAAAGCCAACCCAGAACCTGCTGAAGGCTAATAAAAGCATTTTAGTCCTGAGCAATCTTTTAAAATTTTATTTTAATTATAGTAAAATATACATAACTGAGCTATCTTTTTGAATGGAAGTTCTTGATATTGATACTAAATAGATTTTCCTTTGTATATCTACTAGAATTTAATATCAGGTCAGAATTATGATTTCAAAAAAAAAGTAGGATTTCTGTAATACAATGTCTGCACTTAAATCTACTAAAATTTATCAACTGACATGAGTGGTATAACTCGTGTGTGTGTGTGTGTGTGTGTGTGTGTGTGTGTGTATCTCAAGAGTGAGAAACATTTTTAAGTTGGTATGCTGAGTTAAAGTAGTCTGATTCAAAGTGGCCCACATGTTAACACTCACTGTAATACTTCAAGATATTTAATAATAAATATTACAAATGCACCAGGCTTCCAAAACCTGAACTGTGCATCCTTAAAATATTTTATTTAAAAATAAAATCTGAAATCATTGCCCATCAAAGTACATAAGTGTGGCTAAAAGATGTGGCTACCAGTATTCATCCCTTTCTCTTTCCCTTTTCCCTTTCTTCATCTGTTTCCCCTTCCCTCCCCCCCCTTCTTTCCTTCCTTCGTCTCTTTCTTTCTCTCTCTCTATTTATCTATTTATTATTTTAGAGATAGGGTCTTGCTATGTTGCCCAGGGTGATCTCAAACTCCTGGCCTCAAGTTATCCCCTGCCTCAGCCTCCCAAGCGGCTGGGGTTACCAGGCCTGAGCCACTATACCTAGCCTTCCATATTCATAGAGAATGTCTTTGGTTCGCAGCTGGACGGATAATATTCTTTGTGGCTTAGAATCATATGATTGATGTCTTTGCTCAAAGAACACTGCTTCCAATATGTGCCAAGTTTTTGTGTATGTCTGCTTCTCCTAGTTTACAGGTGCAGAGAGATGTTATACAAAAGTAAGCTAGGTTTCTGTGTTCTTTAAAGCCCTGCCTTTTCTTCATCCACTTTGCTCAATTGCCTCCATACAGTCCGAGGGTCTTGCTATAATCCATTCTCTACCCTGACTGCAGTAAGCATTGAACATACATATTAATTAACAGTTATTTTTCCCAACATACCTTAACACAACAGTAATGACGGTGATGATGGTAACTACATGTTTTTAGAACTTTCTGTCAGTCCATAGCCTGTGTTCTGAACCACTGCAAAGTAAGAATTCTCTTTAACTTTCAAATTTAATTATAAATTATCTTAATTCCTTTGAGTCACAACTTTCTGGTGGATGGACTAAAATATAGGAAATACAAAGGGAAGATGGCATATTTTATACTAGGAAGGGACAAATAATTCAAATGATAAGACGTTATGTCACTTATTCAGTACCATTAAGGATAAGAATTCATATTAATGGAAATATTAATATTAAGCTTCTGAAAATGTAAAAACCCTCAAGATACAGAGGATTTCAACAATTTACCTGCCTCCTAGTGTACTTTAAGATAACTTTGGCACGTATGTTCACCAATATAGAGTTCAATGTTCTCCCTTACTTTTCTTTTCCTTGTTTCTCTCTCTCTCCCTTCCCTTTCTTCTTTCCTTTCCCCTACCTTATGGTTAAATAAATACTGAAAGGCCTAGGTATGGAAGGCTTCTAGAACTTGCCCATTTTCTTTATCTGTAGGTTCCCTTATTTATATCATGAAGTCAATTTTGACATGTGTGATTATAAAACCTGGAACGAGTTTTACACTTTGAAATTTTAAAAACTTAGATCATAGTTATCCCTCTTTTATGATATTTGTGATAGTGGAGAAAATTTTGATAAATTTTGTTCCATAGTTTATATGTACCCTCATTATAAAAGCCATAGGAAATAATTACACTTCTTCTCTGCGAATTCAGATTCACAGATACAGAATGCAAATCCAAATATAAAATGTGAATTCACAATCTAATATTAATAGTTTCATTTAAATGATATGTACTAACCAATTCTATCAACCTACATAGCAATTTCACATTAAAAATGCAAAGCTGGCCAGGCATGGTGGCTCACGCCAGTAATCCTAGCATTCTGGGAGGCCAAGGTAAGAGGATCGCTTGAGCTCGGGAGTTTGACACCAGCCTGGGCAAGAGCGAGACCCTGTCTCTACTAAAAATAGAAAAATTAGCCAGGCGTCGTGGTGCACACCTATAGTCCCAGCTACTCAGGGAGGCTGAGGCAGGAGGATCGCTTGAGCCCTGGAGTTGGAGGTTGCGGTCAGCTATGATGATGCCACTGTACTCTACCCAGGATGATAGAACAAGACTGTCTCAAAAAAAAATGCAAAGCTTTATAAATATTGACTATTTCCGTATGTTCCCTCATATACAATTCCATTTTCTATTTCTAGGATAAAATGGATGATCATAGAGTAATACTCTATGACCACAATCCTAAAAAAGAATTACCTATGAAACTTCCCAAAAGGGAAATCACCTTAAGGTAGAATTAAAATAGGAAATGTTTCCCATTCTATATTTTTATCCTTAGCCCCAAGTTTCTCAATAATGCAAGTCACTGATTAGAAAGTTAACACCCTGGTCCAGTATAGATGATGTAATATAAACCTTTACTGGTAAAATCTCTCAAGGACATTAAACAGTCAGTAGCATTGTCCTTATATTCAAAGGACAGTACATTCTGTTATTTTAATCTAGGCAGAAATAAAGTGATAAACTTATGATATCTGCAATATAAACTTTCAGATTAAAAAAAAATTATCCAAAAAACTCCCTACTTTTTCATCTCATTTATGTTCATCAGATTAAATACAACTTATAATGTATGTGAATGTATGTGGTAAACTAAAGAGTACAATACATGCTTGAGGGATTATTCATGTCAAATATTTTAAATCTCAAATTAGATGTATTTTAAAAAATATAGACATCCCATTTATTCCAGAGAGGATACCTAATAACATAAATTTAAAAATGAATAACATATATTTTGTTATAGAAAGTCACCTTTTGTTTCAATTTGGAATTCTCTGGTTTGATACAACATTGATCTGGCTACCTTTCTAAAATTGCTCTCTCATTACAGAAGTCAGGCTCCTGTTTCACAAGGAGTCAAAAAATAGCTTCTCCTATCCTGATTTGAGAAAGGGGAGAAAGATCTAGGCCTGTAAGATATGGGGCCAGTATTCAGCAGAATCACTGTACTTCTTCCAAGGTTCTTCTTTCCAGCCGCCAGCATCAGTCCATCCTTTCCCCACATAATGTTTTACTTTCGTTTTTGATAATAAAAAAACTATGCTCCCTTGTAAGACTATAACATGTTATAGTATCTCAGAATGCAGGTGGCAGGTTAAACATCAAACATAAGCAAAGGAATAATAAAAGACAGTCTTGATGAATAATTAATCCTATATATCTTTCACAGTTTGACACACAAAAAAATCAAAACTGAATTTTAACATTAATACTACCTTTAGGGATTTTTTTGAAAAGCAAAAATCATATCTTCATTTTTAATTGTGGTACTTTTATGGCAGCTTCTCCAACTTCTTTTGATATATCTACTCCAAGAGGACATCTGCATCACAATTGGACAAATCATATTATTTCAAATATTTGCTTCATCATCCGTCATTAGTTCTACAGACTATTTGCTTAGAATTCTGACAAATGCTATAAATATCTAATCTATAATTTATCATATGTGGTGACAATTCTTAAATATATACAAATATAGTGGGACCTCAGGCCAGGATAATGAAAGCTAGTTTCATTAATAAGAAATCTAAATTTTGAGATGTTTTTGAAAGAAATAGTTCTACTGCTCTCAAATACTATAAATAAGTTTAAAACTTAAAATAAAAAATAACAAAAAATGTCTTATAATTTTCTATAAAGCTAAAAAAGGTAAAAACATTCTTACCACACAGCTAAAGTCAAACCTGTGTCCATTCACATTTTAGAAATTTCCTAGGCTTCTATAGGTTTTCCTGAGGTTTCAAAAGCTACCTTGCCCCTTCCCTACTTTCCTTCCCCATTACTGGCCAGATAGGTCATAGCTCCTACCTTCTTTTTCTGTTCCTCCTCAGTAAATAATTTTTGCTTCAGATTTCTGCTTTTCTACCTTATTGCCCAAGATAAGGCTTCGACTGAACTCCAACCTGGGAAAAGCTATCATTCAGCCTCAACACTGCCACAAGTGGGCACAACGGGATCAGATGATATATACTCTATTTGAAGCTAGGCTATCAATGGGATTCCTTCTGACATTACTGACTCAACTCTGTTCGTTCATGATCAGCATTAATAGTCTGTGGTTCATGTAGCAAAAGTGTGTAGTTATGGACTATAATGCTGACAAGTTTTAAAACATCCAATGAAACAATGTTCAAAATAGAATTATGTTAGATTATGAAACACAATTGTCCTTTAGTATTCCAGAATTAATTTAGACCAGAACTTGATAGTAAATTGAAAAACTGTGCTATTCCTTGAAACTTTGATCTGGGAGAGGAAATAAGGCTTGCAGGAAACAACTATCTTTTGGCCAATTCTCAGGGAGCATAATCACAACCCACTCTCACAGCTGAATGCTTTTGGCATGTTTTCCTTAAACTTCCCAGCATACCAGCTGGTCCTGGGATCTTCTTGACATTGCAAAAGTCCAGGCTGTGGACATGGTTTCTATTCTGGTCCCAGAGGATGGAATTCATTGCCCCCTACCCATGACCTCTTTCTAACTCACTTATGATTTGTCAAAATTAATTTGATACTGTAGTAAAAATATTTCTTACAAGGTATCAACCTCAACTAGGTTCATGAAAGAAATTAATGTAACTTTCCTTCAAGTATCGCGACAGTGTCAATGGAAACCTCATACATAAAAGCAAAATCCAGGTTTTGACTTTTATAACGTAACTTGCATAAAGATCATGAATGGTAACACATACTTTGGTTCATAGCGGATGCCTTCTACGTTGTGTAAAATGCCCAAGCCAGCACGTAATCTTTCAATACCATTCCTAAATAAGAATCATTAAAATAAAATCAATAGCTTCAAGATTTAAAGGAAGAAGATTTAGTATAATGAAATGGCAATTAATATTTACATAATTATGAGTGAAACACATAAATCCTGTGGCTTACCATGCAATCATAATGCCATTATCAGTGCACAGTCTGGGAGGAGGACACAACAAAGTGCATTGTGTCGCGTTTGTTACAATTTCCAGAGCTTTGCGGATATGTAAGTTACTTGCAACACCTCCAGATACAACCTGAAGGAATTGATAAGGTCAAAGTCAACAACCATCACATGTGGATATGAACCAAGTTATTCACTAAATCTGGGGGAAAACATCAGCATTATACAATAATAAACTATCACATTTTGAGGTCAATAATAGGCAAGTGGTATATCTAATAAAAATTTAGAGAAGAAAAAATCACTAACAATTTTAATACCAACATACAATTACTACTAGCATTTTTGTATATTTTCTTCCAACTTTCTTTCTAAATATTTAATATAATTACAATCACAGTACACCAGTATTTTAGAAACTTTTTTTTTTATTTTTTATTTTTGTAGAGATGAGGTCTCACTATGTTGCCCAGGATGGCCTTGAACTCCTGGCCTCAAGAGATCCTCCCACCTCAGTCTCCCAAAGTGCTGGGATTACAGGAGTGAGGCACCACACCCGGCCTAGAACCTGCAGGTTTTACTTACAAGTATTTGTTCATTTTACTACATAACTCTTTAAAAACTATTGTCTTGGCTGGGAGCGGTGGCTTATGCCTGTAATCCTAGCTCTCTGGGAGGCCGAGGCAGGCGGATTGTTTGAGCTCAGGAGTTCAAAACCAGCCTGAGCAAGAGCGAGACCCTGTCTCTACTAAAAATAGAAAGAAATTAATTGGGCAACTAAAAATATACAGAAAAAATTAGCCAGGCATGGTGGCACATGCCTGTATTCCCAGCTACTTGAGAGGCTGAGGCAGGAGGATCGCTTGAGCCCAGGAGTTTGAGGTTGCTGTGAACAAGGATGACGCCACGGCACTCTAGCCCGGGCAACACAGTGAGACTCTGTCTCAAAAAAAACTAACAAAAAAAACAAAAAAAAAAAACTATTGTCTTTAATATTCATGTAAAATTCTATTTTGTGAATTACCATTTAAACATTTTCCCACTTAAAATTTTCAAAAGAATAAAGCTTAAGATACAGTTAAACAGGAAGTTTATCAAGGCCTTTAAGCACAATTAAAAGGATTTCATCAAAGGATGAAGGAAATCCACCTAATTTTCTAAAAATAGTGATAGTTATTACATTTGGTTTCTTTATTGTAAACCCTCTATTAAATTCAACAAGAAAATGTGGTCTTGGACTTTTTTGCCACACAAGCTGTACAGATGTCCTATAAAGCTGCCACACCTGTACAAGGAATGGCTGTTAGTCTTTTCTATTCTGCATGATTTCATATTGTCATGGCTAGCATATGGCATAAAGACCTGTTCATCCTAAACACAAGGTCAGTTAATGTTTTGGGGAAAAATTAACATACTACAAAGTGTTACTATTACTATAAAATGAGATGATAACTTACCAGTACTGCATTACTTTGAGGTAACAAGTTTCTCTGCTTGCAAAACAGAATAGCTCGATGTGTTCTTTTTGCAAGGTGGCATGCTGTTGTATGCTGTACTGCAGCAGCAATGTCTGCAGCTGAAGATAGGATTTGCCCTTTCTCAATACCTGCAGAGATGAGTAGGCACTTTTAGGCACAATCCAAGAATATTTATCTGTCCAACTTTACTAATTAGAAATATACCTTCCTCTTTTTCCTTTTGCATTATTGTTTTATCAATAACATGTTGAAGTCCAGAAAAAGAAAAATCACAATTTTTAGCACGTTGCATAGGAGGCTTGATATCAAAATGAAATCTATTTCCTTGCTTGGCCAAATGTTCTATAGCTTTCCCACCACTCATGGTAGAGCATTCTGGATGTCTTATTAAAGAAAGTCTTCTTGCTACCTATCCAAAACAATGTTTTAAAACAAGTTATAAAATTGCACACTTTGAAACCAAAAGATACAAAGGAAATAAATCGAAATATTACTAAAAAAACCACCCCGAATGAATAAAACATGCTATACTTTGACAAATATGGACTATAGCTGATACCACTGAAGCAGACAACCCTGCTCCTTATGATGACCTGATCAATAGTAGCTGACTGCTGCCCCTACATCTACTTTTGCTCTTCTATTGGGATTGGAAAATAGGTTTGAAGTTGATGATGACTGCCTAATGATAAACTTCAAAAATAAGAATTTGCTCCATTCTTCCTTCCTATCATTTCACTATTGGAAGCTGTATTTTTTTTTTTTTTAATATGGCAGTAGGCTCTGTAGTATTCAAAAAGGAATCTACTTGTCTGTGATGTCAGCAATTGTGCGATTTAATCATAGAACCTTGTGCATCTTTAATGTCCTTATGTTAATCTTTATACATCCTCTTAACTTACATTTTTGTAGTACATTACAAAGCATTTTCTTTCACATACATTATTTGACTAAATACATAACTGCATTTGCCAACTATTTGAGCCTTTGTATATTGATGTAAACCTCTTACCATTTATTATGAAAGGGTAAGAAAGAATTATAAAATTGTGTACTACTCTTTTCATTTTTTCTAACCATAAATTTGTTCAGTCTAATAAGATATCATTCAGAAATATTAAGATGAATGGTAGTAGCACATCTATTGCTATTTAACTGAAACAGACACCATAATAAACAAACAATGGAGAAATTCTTAAATTACCTTGTCAAGCATGTCACCTGGTGCTATGTCCAAAGACTTTCCAAGAAGCAGAAAATCTGAAACTCCTTGAACTAATGCCAATAGACAGTGACCTCCAGAAATCAAGAGAACTAAAAAAGGAAATTCTACTTTATTGGTCAACCTAATAGTAAGTGCATGAGCCTCCATATGATGAATGGGTA
>RJWJ010034526.1:0-17208 GCA_004363605.1 Indri indri | reverse complement strand
GTTATGCTTCTGGCAGCGGACTAATTCAGAGATTTTTATAGATAGGGAATAGACTAATAGATCACAAGCCTTAGTTCTCAACAGCTTATAATTGTATACAACTGTGTCTGCAAGGTCATAGCCTTTAATATATCCATTTGGGCTGATCTAGATAAAACAAAAATTAATAGACTGTAAGACAGTCTGTTTTCACTAGATATACAAATGATACTGCCCCTCAATGCTCATGTTGACTTTTATATTATTTCAAGGAGTTTTTCTGCATCTATCTTTTTATCCACATTAATTTTAACATCCAAAGGCCTATAGCTAATCACAACAAGGTCTAAAGAAAGCCATATTACTTTAATTCATTGATTTAAATGAAATCAAGTAATAATTCTTCTTTTCAAAAACTAACCATGTACATTAAGGGGTTGGTATTATAAATAGTGTATTACATATTCCCACATCCAGAGTAAATTTGGCTCTTAATGTCATGATAAAATGCATTTTCTAAGCTATCAAAATCAAAAAATATTTGAAATAAAAAGAAGTATTTTCAACTGTATGTGAAAGCAAATTAAGAATAAGTTGATAAATCCTAAGTAAAATAGTAGAAAACCGAATTCAGCAGTAAATTAAATGAATAATAAAACATGACTAAGAAGTGCTTATTCTAGGATGACAGAAATGTTTTGCTATTAGGAGGCTATTCATATAATTCATCTCATAAATTGCTAAATGGAAAGGGAAAAAATAAACCTAAAGCATTTCAATAAAAGCCTAAAGAGAATTTGATTAAAACTCAAAAATCCATTTAAAAAAATAAAAATTCAATAAATTATAATGAGCAGGATATTCCATATAGAGTCTCCATAGTTAATCATCATCATCATAATCATCATCATATTTAATGCTAAAACATTGCACCATACCTATAAAATCAGGCAAAAGCTTAGGATGCCTGGTTTCTGTCCTTTTTTTTAATTTAGTGTTGCCATTTAAATTTTGGCCAAATCAACATTTTAAAATATTTAAACATTATAAATACTATAAATACAGGGACAGTATCATCATCCTTTGCATAGAAATATAAACAAGCTAACCCCAAGAATATAAATTGACAATGAATGAAAACACCTCAGGATTAATCTGTTTGTATGTTACACGTAAACATATACAAACCAATATTATTTCTTATAATCCAGAATTGACCTGAGAGGAACTATAATATTAATAAAAAGAAGATCCAATTAATATTAGCAAAAAATTGTATAGAATATCTAAGAATGAACCGAATAGGGAATTTATAGACCCTTAAGAAAACAAAGGCAGTTTTCTAAAGTGATAAAAAGAAGATCTGAATAGCGTAGAAATATTCCTTGAGATATAAACAACTATCACTGATGTAAAAGTCCAATCTCTAAATTAATTCACAAATTTAATGCCATCCAAATCAAGTAGATCATGATGGGATTCTTTTTTGGAACACAGAACAATAACATGGAAAGTTTCTGGAAAATATGAGTGTAAGAAAAGAGCCAAGAATATTTTGAAAAAAGAAATATTCTGATTATATTATGTTGAAGTAACAATACTTAAAACCAAGTGGTGTCATGACAGAAATAGCCAGATGATAAGTTTAAAGAAGGCGGAAATCCAAAAACATGTCCAAACAGTCATAAGATTTATAGTCATCCATTGCTAATGAAAGTAAATTGATACAATTTTTTGAGACAATATTGGTAATGGAATAGAACAAATTAAAATGTGGCCAAATTTTGACCTAGCGATTACCCAAGTAATAATTACACATGTGCTAAGATAACCTAAATACCACTCTTGGTCTTTATTTAAATGCATTATTCCATATGTTTATAATGCAGCTATTAAAATATTTTGCAGAAGAAAATTTAATAATTTTATAAAATATTCTTTTCCCTATTTTTAATATTTTCTATATTTTCCAAAATTTCTACATGCATTCACATCACTTTATTATCAAAATAAGGACATTAACAGGCTGTTTTAAGATAACCAATTACTATATTGAGCATAATTAACTAATTTTCTAATATTAACACGAGATTCGTGAAAATTCATTGGCTATATTTTAGTGAAATTTTGAACAAATTAAATAATTTGTAGTATGAATAAATAGGAATCTAAATATCAATTACTTGTAAACTAAAATAAACTCAAGATAAAATATTTTGTTTTCTTAAACTTTGGTATAATTCAAGTAATAAAAAGAAAATGCCATTTTACTGAGAAAAGGGAATTTTCTGTGGGTAATATCTCTTCAAAGCAAACTTCTCTGAAAAGCATTTATATTTCTGTTGAATCTTACAAAGACAAAGCCTTAATATTGCTGTATGTACTAATAAAGGCTAAATATATCAGGGAGTTAGGGAAAAATATTGATTGCAAAGAAATCTGAGGTTCTTAGGGGCTGGTCTACAAAGATTTTATGCAGATAAAAATTTTTTAAAAATAAAAGAGTCATTATCAGAGTGTGAGGTGTTATCTCTCCATACATAATAGGTACAATGTTTGTAGAGAAAATTGATGAATGAAAGAAATCACTTGTGCAATGGCCCAAGGCTAAAAAGTACAAAGTCTGTAGGCAAATCTTTACAAAATCATACTATTAGGTAACAATGACGGTAGTGAATGAACACTACAGAGAAAAGCCAGTAAACCCCAGAAAATAATCCCAAACCACATACTTCAACTTGGATATAGATCTGCTAGCCTTAATTTATCACTTATTAGTGCCATCTCGAGGCAAGAAATATGCAGAATGATACTTCTTAAAAGACTCAAACAGTTTGACTATATTTATGATAATAACTGTTGGGGGTAAAATGAGAAAAACTAATTCACAGTTAATTCTCAAACATTTTATTGACTGTATCAGCCTCCTTCTTCAAATATTTGGTGAGAGTTCACATATACACTGAATTGTTATTTATTTATTTAAAGACAGGATCTTGCTCTGTCAACCAGGCTGGGGTACAGTGGCACAATCATAGGTCACTGCAACCTTGAACTTCTGGGCTTAGAAAATTTAGCCATAAAAAGAACATGGGGCATGGACAATTTACAGAATAACTGATCTTGATAAATTAGAAGTATATAAATATAGAGAGATGCTGGCATTGGTGTTTAAGATATGTCAACCCAAAATAAGTGACTGAGGCAAAGATTTCCACCAACGGAAGTTTATTCAGCCAAAGTTGAGGACATGCAGGGGAAAAACATGAACCACAAACAAATCTGTGGCTGTTTTTCTGAAGAGGGATTTAGGAACTTCCGTGTATACAGGGAAAAAAAAAAAACAAAAAAACAAAAAACAGTCTTGTGAGACCCAGGAAAATCTACATTTTACATAAGATAAGGAGAATGTTAGAGGAGAAAAAACAAGTGCAGGAAGCATCAATTATGTAGGTGTCCCTTGGTAGGTGAAAGAATGTTTGATCCTGTCTTGTCTCTGTTCTGCACCTGGGAAGATAAACTTGTAATTCATTATTAGTGTGGAATTGAACAGACTTTAGTTTTAGGAACCAGTCGTAGCCTGCAGACCTACAGTTACAATTCGTATGTCCTTACTTATGTGAGGCCAAGAAGGAATTTTCTTAATGAATAATCTGTGGGGTCAGTTCTTCACAGGTGCCTGAGGCATTTACCTTCCCTTTTGCACAAAGAGTTGGGAGGTGATCCTGAGATTTTCATCTTCTTTTCTAGGTAGATGACTATACTGCCTATTTGACAATGGGCACTGCTTCTTGTGATTTTTCCATGTGGACACGTTTTACACTCTCAACTAATTTGTTTGCCCCTTGGGGGATGTGATGTCTTATGAGTCTTTGAATTTCCTGTAGCATTTAGAGGTGTCTTCCAACATAAGTTAGAGTGGAATGAGATAATTTTGATAGACTAATATGCCTTTCTGTCCATAAAAAATAGTCTATCTAAATATCTTAAATAATCATTTGTAAATTTTATTTTTAATAATGATGGAAGTAAAGAGCCGCATATGTAAAGATGGCATGTGGTTCCCCTAAAGATCACAGAATCTTATTTTTCTATATTCCTGCTTCATAATTTTACCTGTCTTCGGTATTATATTTAAATTTTTAAATTTCATATTATTTTTAAAATATTAAATTTAATATTACTTTTTGTATTTGTATGTATAATCTCATGATCATTAAAGGAAAAGTCCAGTATACCAAGGTTAAATTCAAGGATATGAGCTGTTGCATGTATACAGGATTTGTTGCATATAAGTGATTCTACCCAACAACAACCATTTTTTTAATGTCAATAAAATAAATGGGAAAATGACTTGGGGTGGGAAGGTGGGCCCCAAACAACTATAATGCAACATTTTCTTAAAAAAAAAAAAAGACTTATTTAATAATTGAATTTTAGTTTAAATCTTACAACTGAAATAATATCTTAATCTGTTTTGTGCTGCTAGAATAGAATACCTGAGACTGAGTGATTTATAAAGAACAGACACTATTCTCTTGCAGTTCTGGAGGTTAGTTCAGGATGAAGGTGCTGGCAGGTTAGGGCCTGTCTCTCCACTTCCACGATGATACATTGAGCACTAAAGAGAGGAATGCTGTGTTCTCACGTGGTAGAAGAGCAGAAGAGAGAGAAAGCCCACCGCCACAAGCCTTTTTTATAGCATTAACCCATTCATGAGGGTGGAGCTCTCATGACCTAAATAGCTTCCATAAGGCCCCACCTCCCAACACTCTGGTATTAGGGATTAAGTTTCAACATAAAATTTGGAGGGGAAAACACATTCAAACCAAAGCAAATAATTAAATCATCATAATTGCTGGCAAATATTAACAAAGTCACCAATGATTTTTATTTCATTGCTTTATATCAGCTTGAGTATTTTTTACATCATTCCTAAAAAGAATGGCTCAGCTTTTGCAAAGACTTGATGTTGCAGCAGTTAAGACACAATGTATTCAATGTTTATGGATTTAACAGAACAGTGAAAAGCAAATCTATGACTATTTTGCATTAAAAAAAATAGTTAACAATTAAAATTTTAGTTCCAAAACAATCAGCATCTTTGCCATAGTTTTGGAGTCTCCTTTTCTGAAAAATGTTCTTTGTGAAAAAAGTATGCTATTTGTGCAAAAGCAAAAGGGCTTAAAGAATCACAACATCATATATTTGTGATAACTAGCAATTTAATGTCTTGTTAAATAATAGTAAATATGTTTTTAATGATATTGTACATTAAAAAGGGTATCCACAACTGTTTCTAAGCATCCTAAACTGATAGCAGCATACTGTGCCCTTGGTTGCTAAGCTGCCTATTTATTATTTATTTCTTAGATTTAAATCAGAGACACTGCTGAACAAACAAGTATGACAGCTTTGGGAGTGCTGTAGGTCAACCTCAGTCAACCACATCCTAAAATGTCATGATTATTGCAAAAACAAAATTGATTTATTATTTTATATCTAGAATTAGACATAGTCCCAATAAATGATAAGGTTGTTTGTTTTCAATTATATTGCCATTATGTGACAAACACTAGAAGAGCTCTCTCTATCAAACAAGGAACTAAGCGAAATGCAATACTTAAATTACCAAGACATTCCATTAAGTATGTGGTCAGGCTATTTAAGTATTAAGGATTCTCATGCATACTGCAGCAATATGCAAATGGATAAATAGTCTAGTGGTAAAACACTCAAATCATTGAGTCTATCTACAATTCAAATTCTCAACAAAAGAACACTAGAAATCTACTGCCTACACAAGTGTCCTATCTAAATGAAAGTGCCCTATGATTAGAGAATTCATGATTATTCTACATGAAATTGCAAATATATGTTCCTTTTCATTTACTATTGCATAAATTCAGAAATTTTCTATAAGCTTTAAACAAAGAGAAAACATTTTTGACCAAGGATGTAAGAAAATTACACAAAGTAGAAAAATAGTTCTTTAAAAAATAAGAGCAAAAATCACCATGGTATTGCTTTTTAGTTAAATTTGAATAGAATTATTAAAGAAGAATCAGTAAACTTTTCATCGGTATTAAGTTCGGTTAAATTTATAGTAGTACACATTATGTCACTCATACCTATTGTCTTTCTACGCATAGTTCTAAAACCAAAGGCCAATTTACCAAAATCTATTAATTAATTTATTCAAAAATATTTACTGAGCACCTATGATATGTCAACTATCTGTTGGGATTTTATGGAGCCTAATAGATAACAGACTTTTTCCCGCTAGTTTTGTACTGGTTGAGACAGACAAATGTGAAGAGATAGAAATCAAAATATAGCAGAGAATATTGTTAGGCAGTCTGGTTTAGTTGCAGGGCAATAATGAAGTCCCCAATATTTGCAGAAACACAGGAAGACACTTAAAATCAGACAAGCGTGTAAGTATGCCCCTCAGCAACACGACTGAGAACTCTGAGAGTTCTGCAGGCAAACCAGCAAGCGAAGGCAGGGCAGGGACACTGCCTTCCTGATTCCTGATGCCCAAACTACCCACCAGATAACTTTCTCCTCTTCTTCAATGGTCTAAAAACTTATATGGAAACATGAAGCCAGGATGAAGAATAGCCCCGATCTCAAATTCTAATGTTCTCTTTGAAGGAAAGAATTCAGGATGCAATTCCAAAACCTAGTACTTTGAATATTATTTTAAATGTCTACCTTCCAAAATATTCTAATATTTCTAGTGATTTTCTTCTTGTGATTAAAGATATTCTTTTCATGCATGGTGCCTTGCCTTGGCCTCAGGTACTGGGCATTAAAGTCGCCAGGTATATTTGCCTGAGATAACATTCAGACATTGAAGGGTACAGAGAGGGGGAGAGGAAAAAGGAGGAGAGTAAGAGGGAAAAAATTAAAAAACCCTGTTTTACCTTTTTTATTCTAGCAGATCCAATTCAATGTAATTAAAATGTATTTGAATAGATAAGTATACAGTCTAGCATAGAAGTCAAGCACATAAATTAATAACTGTGACACACTATAATGCATGCCAAGTTATTAATAATTACTGGGTACTCTGTGGGAGCACAGAAGAAAAACCTCAATCAAAATAGGGAAAGATATAAAAAGGTAGAAGCTCGTTGTTTGTTCTTTTAGTGACCTAAACAATTTTCTCTGCTCAGATGCAAAATGCCCAGTGGTTTGTAAAACCAAGAACTTAATGTTATCTGGTGATTTCCTTTTCCCCTTACTTTCAGTGCACAGACAAGTTTTGTTTCACAGTGCCTTCACAAAAATCATAGTAATCTCCAGATGGAATAGACCCATAAAATCAGCAGGGGGTCTTATAGTCCAATAATTGAAGTTAGCTGAATTTTGAAGTATTGACATTTTTTTCCTGAAGAAATATGTATGTATATATAAGTGTAACTTCACTAGATAATTGATAGGCAGGAAAGATAGAACAGATGAATATGTGAAAGAGGGAAATTATAAAAACTTAGAACTGAACATAAATCCGCAAAGTAACAATGCATGATAAACAGGTATGTAAAGCAACAGTAAGATGGAGAAGCGGTACTAAGCATATATAATTTGAAAATATTTTTGCAAGCACACTTAGGTCTACCTACCAGGAACAAAAAGAAAAGAGGAAAAATCAGAGCTAATCAAAATGAATTTGATTAAAAGCTCATTAAGAATAAATTGTGATAAAAGGTATTTTGATATGATTAATTACTATTCCTAAGGACAGCTGTCTCAAAAAGTAATGATTTTGTATTCCAAATACTTATTTTACATTGTTCTTGAATATTGCTATCTTAACTGTAACCAAATACTTGTTTTCTTACATTTATGTGTAATATATATATATATGCTACACAATAAAATCACATTTCATTATCTTTTATGTCAAATTATGAAACTCATGTTCATAGCAAAACATTTTTCAATACAGCACCTAAACTCTAGGGTGCAAGCATTACCCTAGTTACCTACTACCAAAATTAGCACAGATTCCATGTATTATATTTAACTTATTGGAGTGTTTCAAGTTAGAAGAAAATTTTATTCAAAAAAGATTGACAGAAGAAAGTGGAGAAAGATGGCCAAATAGAATCTGGTGATTGTCCCCCACCCCCAGGAACACCAAAGTAAACAACTATCCACCTAAGAAATTACCTTCATCAGAAGCAAAACCAGGTGAGTGATCACAGTACCTGGTTTTAACATCATATCAAAGAAAAAGGCACTAAAAAGAGTGAGAAAGATAGTCTTGCATTGCCTACACCACCCCTCCCCCATGCCCCAACAGCCCTGTGGCAGCACCTGTGGGAAACAGGATCTGTGTGGTTGGGGGAGGGACGGAAAAGTGATTGTGAAACTTTGTCTTGGGACTCAGGGCTGCTCTGTCACAGGGGCACATGACACAGGGCAGAATTCTTAGACCATTTTGGACAGAGGGGAATCCTCTGCTTCAGAGGTAGACCTGAGTTCCAGTTATATATTATCAGAGCTAAAGGGAGTGATAGACCCCAATACAATCCTTGGAGACCTCACCATTCCACTTTCAGCACTGTACAGATCATCCCGACAGAAAAGAAACAAGAAACGTTGGACTTAATCTGCACTATAGATCAAATGGATCTAATAGATACTTACAGAATGTTTCATTCAACAGTTGCAGAATACATGTTCTTCTCCTCAGCTTATGGATCATTCTCAAACATAGACCATATGTTTGGCCACAAGACAAGTCTCAAGTAATTCATAAAAACTGAAATCATACCAAGTATTTTCTCTGACAATAATGGAATAAAACTAGACATGTATAACAAGGGAAATATTGGAAAGTGTATAAACATATGCAAATTAAACAATATGCCCCTGAATGATGAGTAGGTGAATGAAGAGAGTAGAAAGAAAATTTTAAAAATTCTTGAAACAAATAAAAATGAAAACACAACATATCAAAACCCATAGGATAGAGTTAAAGCAGCACTAAGAGGAAAATTTAAAGCAATAAGTGCCTACATCAAAAAAGTAGAAAAACTTCAAATAAACAACCTAATGATGCATCTTAAAGACTTAGAAAAACAAGAGCAAACTAAACTCCAAATTAGTAGAAGAAAAGAAAAAAATAAAGATCAGAGTACAAATAAATGAAATTTAAATTAATAAAAAAATACAAAGATCAATGAAACAAAAAGTTGGTTTTTTTGAAAAGAAACAAAATTGACAAACCCTAGCCAGACTGCAAAAAAAATAGGAAGACCCAAATAAATAAAGTCAGAGATGAAAATGGGGACATTATAACTGCAAGCTGCAGTTATCATTATAGTTATCATTAGAGAGTACAATGAGCAACTATATGCAAATAAATTGGAAAATCTAGAAGAAATGAATAAATTCCTAGACACAACCTACCAAGATTGAACCAGGAAGGAATTCAAAACCTGAATAGATCAATAACAAGAACAAGATAGAAGCAATAATAAAAAGTCTCTCATCAAAGAAAAGCCAAGACCCAATAGCTTTACTGCTGACTTCTACCAAGCATTCAAAGAAGAACTAATACCAATTCTACTCAAACTATTCCCCCAAAATACCAAACTCATTCTATGAGGCCAGTATCTTCCTAATACCAAAACCAGACAAAGACATTGGGGAAACACTCCAGCACATTGGTCTGGGCAATGCTTTTTTTGAGTAATACTTTAAAAACACAGGCAACTAAAATAAAATTGGGACACACTAGATCGCATCAAGCTAAAATGCTTCTGCACAGCGAAGGAAACAATCAATGAAGTGAAGAGACAACCCACAGAATGGGGGAAAATATTTTCAAACTACCCATTTGACAAGGGATTAATAGCTTGACTATATAAGGAGCTCAAAAAACTCAATAGGGTGAAAAATCAAACAGTCCAATTAAAAAAACTGGCCAAAGGATGTGAACAGACATTCTCAAAAGAAGACATATGAATGGCTAATGTGTGTGTGAAAAAATGCTCAACATCATTAGTCAGAGAAATGCAAATCCAAACTATAATGAGTATCACCACACCCTGGTAAAAATGGCTTTTATCAAAAAGACAGGCAATAATGAATGCTGGCGAGGATGTGGAGAAAGGGGAACCCTTGTACACTGTTGATGGGAATGTAAGTTACTGCAACCACTATGGAGGACAGTATGGAGGTTCCTCAAAAAAGTAAAAGTAGGACTACCATATGTCCCAGGAATCTCACTCCTAGGTATATATTCAAAATAAAGGAAATCAGTATGCAGAAAAGATATTTGCACTCTCATGTTTATTGCAGCAGTATTCACAATAGCCAAGATTTGCAGTCAACTTAAGTGTCCATCAATGGATGAATGACTAAAGAAAATGTTGTACATGTGTGCAATGGAATATTATTCACCCATAAAAATGGATGAAATCCTGTCATTTGCAACAACATAGATGGAACCGGTGAACATCAAGCAAAATAAACCAAGCACAGAAAAAAAAATTTCACATTATCTCACTCATATGTGAGAGCTAAGTATTAAAACAACTGATCTCATGAAAACAGAAAGTAGAATGATGATTACCAGAGGCTGCAAAGGGTAGTGGGGAAAGTGGGGAAAAGTGGGGATGGTTAATGGGTGAAAAAATACAGTGATAGAATGAACAATATGTGAAAGCACAACAAAGTGACTATGTCAACAATAAATTATGATATGCTTTATAATATTGAAAAGAGTGGAATTGGAATGTTCCTAATACAAAGAAATGATAAATACTTGAGGTGATGTAGACCACAAGTACCCTATTTGATTATTACACATTGTATCAAAACATCACATGTAACCTACAAATATACACAACTACCATGTACCCATAATAATTAAAAATTTAAAAAATTAAAAATATTGATAAAGTATATTGCATTTGGAAAATAATATTGGTATATTTATTAGTTATTTATGTGCTAAAGTTTATTCTAAGTTATTAATATATATGAAGTCATCTAATTCTTCAAACAATCCTGGTACTATCATATAATCATTTTACAAAGGAAGAAACTGGGGGAAAAATAAGTTAAATGTTCTGAAGGATATGCTGCAAGTACTTTGGAAAGGTGAGATTAGAAATCAGTCAGAAAAAATAAAAGTAATTAATACAATGGGTTAAGGAAGACTTTATAGATATTTTTAAAGAGTAACATAAGAGTAGGTAATTCTCTAAACACATCATTTCTCCAAGTTTAGCATGAAATGGAAGAATCAGTTGTTTTTATAACAAGGTATGAGCAAATATTTTTAAATAAAGAATTATGTAAGATACAAAAACATGAATATTTATGCTGCTTCTAATTTATAGTAGTTCTTATTGTTTATATTTTGATTTATTTCTTCTAATAAAAATTATATTAGCTATAGTCTTTCCATAGGAAATAAATGATATACAAAGAACTTGAAAGATAAAGAAATAAGTGTGGTTTAAAGATTTACTACTAATATTGTGTCTCTGTTTACTATTGAAATACAGGCCATTTATGATTTTCATAGCAATAAATATGCTAAATACTTCTCATTTGCTAATACATTTTATGAAACTCTCTCATTCTGACAGCTTAAAAGGAATCTAAATTTGTCATTCTCAAATTCAATAAGGAAAATAACCATGGCTGATGGATTTACATGATGTAAGATTTGCTCAAAAGTAATGAAATTATAATTCAAGGCTATATAATTTGCTCTTACCAGAATAAATATGTATGTGTAATTACAAAATATTTTTACTCCAGGGCAACTAAATAATTTTAAAACCATTGATAACTTGGTCTCTAATATTTTCAATGATTACATACCTCTGAAATTCTTGATTAAAAATAAGGAGAAGGTCATTCATCAAAAAAAAAAAATGTCTTGTAATACAAAAAATTGATAATGCAGCAAAAAAAAAATGATCATGGTTTAAAATACAAGAACACTTTTTGTCAACCTATAAAGTTGGAGGAAAAAATAAGCCCCTGAAAAATAACCCCAAAAAATGAATTTTGTGGCACATGTTTTATCACTACGTATATATTATAGTAATTGTGATACATTATTTATTTACTTTGTGAACAATTATTATTTGGGCATCTACTCTGTACTAGTTCTGCTATAGTTATGAGCAAAATACAGAAACTGGCCTTGCAGAGCTTATGGTTGCCTATAGGGAATCAGGAAAAAAATGTGAAAAAAAAAAAAAAAGAGTAATATGCTAAACCAAATAGTTCAGGTGACTTTCCTACTGTAAAACTTCCAGAAAACTGCAAAAATGCAGCCTTTATTGCTGGGCTCATAGGAATTAAGAAAAAACTCCAGTTGTGGGCAGGCAGGGGGACGCAAGGAAAGACTGTGATGTCAAAGCTGACTGGGAGCCCTGCCAGCACGATGAACTGCAAGTCTGTTCTGAGGAGCGGTGAGGGTGGGATGTCTGGATTAAGTCTGGGACCTGGGTGAGGCTGGCCTTGTCCTAGCCCACCTTAGCATGGCCTGGTTTTTGGTAGTGAAAAAGTGCATGCTCTCTAGCAGCAGACATTCCCACTTTAGGCCGATAGGTTTTCTACAGATCACAATGGACTACAATGAACTCCCAATCTACCTGTACTGTTAGACTTTTTAATTTTTGCTAATCTAGCAACTGTGGAAAGGTCCTGAATAGTCATTTCAATGCGTATATCCCAGATAATCACTGAGGTTAGGCATCTGTTCATGGGTTGATTATTAGAGTTTCTTCTCATGCAGATGCATGTTCAATCATTCCACTTTCCAAAACACAATGAAAAGGCATTTATTGCATGGATTATATAAATGTATTGGTAGCTCTAAGATCTGAAAAATAAGTTTTGAGTTAAGAATTTACATAAAATTCATGTATCCCTGAACACCAGATTAGCGGGCTTCAAGCTATAGTTCGTAGCAGCATCAAAATTTTTCTGATGGAACTAATGTTTGTTTGAGGTTACATGCTCCTGTTGGCTAAAGGATTTTTTAATCTTGTGTAAATGATATTACAACCTATGATTAATAATCCTGAAGAAAATGAGGTGCTACCACTAAGAAAACAACAATTAGATGGTCTAAGCATGCCAATTAAAAAGCCAGATATTTTTAGATTGCTTATAAAAATATGTCCCAAGTATATGCTGTTTATAAGAAACTCACTTTAAATATAAACACATAGTTTAAAAAAAAAGGATGGGGAAAAATGTCACGTAAACACTAAGCAAAATAAAACTGAGGTTAGCTACATTAACTTTATCTATAGATAACATAGCTGGAAATCCTAAACAAAATCTAAACTCAAAACCAAGATTCGAGAAATAATTGAGAACTGCCAACCATGTAAAAGAAGCACCAAATTCAACAGAAACCTTTCTGTGCAAAGAAAGAACCAAAAGAAAAGAAAACTTTAGTAACCTCAGAGAGATGAAAAGAATTTTATATTTATAAAAAATTAAACTGAGATTTTTGAAATTAGAATTTGGGCATTGATTAAAATAAAATAATAGATGGGATATTATAGCCCAATAGCAAAATTGTCACAGCTGAAGAGTAAATTTTCCCAATCAAAAAAATGAGCTAGGAGCTATCCCAGAATATACTGTAAATTATAATTTAATAGGAAACAAAAGATAAAATTTAAAAGAAACAGAGAGCATATCAAAAACTTTAAATATTTGAATCATTAGATTTGTAGAAGAAGTTACATGTGTGGTTACACAACATGTAAAGCAATAGAGACGAAAAATTTCCAGACCTGAAGACAGACATTATTTCTCGTTCTGAACAGATCCTCCAGGTACCAAATTTGACATCTCTGTCACAATATACCTGATGAAAGTGGCTGTCCAGCAATATGTGAAAGTTTTTGGCTTGAGGGAGAATAGGAAGACATTTAGACATACATTTTACCACCCATGGTGATACCTATCCATGAACATTATCTGGAAGAATTATTAAAGATTTATTAAAATAAGCACAATGCATACATATATACACACATACTACAAAGAATGCAGGAGTGAACGACTGGATACAAAATTCCAGTCATCGCAGAAAACCCATGATAACCTGCAGTAACATCTGAAGTTGTTACATATTACTGAAACATCTGCTAGTTATTGATTATAAAAATAATAATAATAATAATATCCTCTAAGTAGGAGATGATCCCAATATGGGAAACTGAATAGAAACCGCATAGAATGCAAACAGGGAGGGGGCACATGTGAAAGTTGTCTTCATGTGTGAGGAATATATATTTTAATTAACATGGGTAATAAAAGTAGACCTGTAAATAAATGTTAAATTTTATTTGCCTATTTTGTGTCTTCTTTTCCTATCATTTATCTGGCTGATTTACAGGAGTTTCCTATTTAGTATAATATATAGGGACTTTTTCTCAATAACTTCAGATTTACAAACACCTTCTCCCAATCCGTGAATAACCTTATAACTTTTACTGAAGTGTCCTTCATCCAACAGTAATCTATGATTTTTATTCAAGCAGACCCCATTTTTTTCTTTTGATTTTTACTTTCAGTTTTAAGTTCTTCTCCATTGCAAAGTTATAAACATATTCTCCTCCTAGATTTTAAAGCATCATGGTTTTGCTATTCATATATAGATCCACAATAAATCTGTATTTTATCTTTATATATAGTACAACATATTTTTCTCCACACCATCTACTAAAGAAAGAATTGTTTCTTTCCCCATGTAAATTGGATTGCAACCTAAAAAATGCAACGTAATAAATGAATATATGGACCCATAAATAAAGGAATGAATCAATGTAGCAATGCCTTAAAAAACAGGAAGAATACTTTAGATTCTCTGGTAGAATAGGAAATAGGGAGTCATTAAAATGTCTTTGATTCAGGGAAAAACAATTTTAAAAACCTGCTGAGGCCAGTGTGTATGAATCATTAGAAGCAAGCCTAGAGTGCCATAGTGCATATGCTTGAATTACTGATGAAAATATAGTAGAAGTTTAGGTGATGGCTAGCAGACATATTTAAAAGGAAAACATCAACAGGATTTGAATTTTATTTTCCGGCTTACTTGACTCTAAGCTGCATGAAGGCAATGGTTTTGTTTGATTTACTATTATATATATATATAATCCCTCACATAAGACCTCAATATAAGTGCTCAATATATAATTATGGAACATTATATGTAACCTAAATATCTGTACCTCCATAATATGCTGAAATAAAAGAAAATAATTTTGGAGCATTAAGTGGAAAAATGGATGGATGAAATAGCAATTATTGCTCAATAAAAATTCTATCATTTTATGAATGTAACCAAGTATATTAAATGAGGGTACAATAATAAGCAATATGTTTTGAGTATGAAATAAAAAAATATTACTGCACTGAAAAGCATGCTTTGTCTGGAAATAGAAATAATGAGTGGAGGTTGTATTGACATGTCAGTGAGTTACCCAAAGGCATTCACTTCTTGGAGAGTTCCAGATAGAGGGTTCAGGTGTGTATAAGAGAACCAGACCCAATATATGGGTTTATAAGTTATCCATGTAGAATACAGAACTAAATTCAAAGCAGACGCCAGAGAATAAATGAAGCAATGCTTTAATTGCTTTTGTAAACTAAATCACAAAACTGAGAAAACATATTGCTGCAAATTAATTACAGGAAACTAAACCAAAGCAAATCAAAGGATTGAATATATGCCAGAACATTTAGAAAACATTACGATTCTTTTTTTAAATTTTTTATTTCAGCATATTACGAGGGTATAAATGTTTAGGTTACATATATTGTCTTTGCCCCGCCTGAGTCGGAGCTCCAAGAGTGTCCATTTCCCAGATGGTGAGCACCGCACCCATTAAGTGTGAATAGACCCAGCCACTTCTCCCCCCTCCCAACTGCCTGACAGCTGATGAATATTACTACTATATTTATGAAGAAGACCCCATAGGCAATCACAGCAATAACAAAAATAAATAAATGGGACCTGATCAAATTAAAAAGCTTCTGCACAGCCAAGGAAACTATCATGAAAGCAAATAGACAACCTACAGAATGGGGGAAAATATTACGATTCTTATGACATTTCCAAATGCCAATTTGGCTGTTCTTTGGAAAAGCAAGAACTAATTCTCCAGGATACATTAACAAAAACATCTAGTGAGAGAAATGTTTGTGTGAGACATATACTCCACACATAAAAATAATATCTGTAGGAAAATGTTTATAGATCCTACCTCTTATGAAATTTTAAAATAAAATAAATTTACAGAGTCCCACAGAGGATGAGTATATAAAAGAAAGTACAAGTCCATTAAAATCCATAAACTATTATGTTAGTTGGTATCCAATTGTACCTTTTGGAAAATTAAATTTCCATAATGTTTCTACAAAATGCTATTTTATATGAGCATACATATAACAACACAAGCACAGAATATTCAACATTTTTTAAAAGATGCAATATAATTTAAGATTGAGAAAGTATAAGATGAATTTCAAAACCTCCTTATTCATATCAAATAACAATTCTGTTGGCAGACTAGCATGACTATTTTATAGGTGCCTTCTAACATTTCACAGTAAATGATATCCCTAAAATTTCCTATAAATTTATTAATATACTAAAAAAGTACTTTGCATATGAATATTCATAATAATATTATTATAAATCTATTTTGAAAGGAGTTTAATGCTTTGTCTTACTACCAAAGGAATATGCAAACATTTTACAATCTCTAAGTTAGAAATTTTTTTTTGTTTATTAGTAGTTTTGTTTGAAAATATAAAATGTAAATGCTGGCTGGGCACGGTGGCTCACACCTATAATCCCAGCATTCTAGGAGGGCAAGGTGGGAGGATCACTTGAGGTCAGCAGTTTTAGATCAGCCTGAGTAAGAGAGATAACCTGTCTCTACTGAAGATAGAAAAAATTAGCCGGGCGACTAAAAATAGAAAAAAAATTAACCCACTGCAGTGGTGCGCGCCTATACTCCCAGGTTCTCAAAGAGGCTCAGGCAGGAAGATCATTTGAGCCCAGGAGTCTGAGGTTGCTGGGAGCCAGACTGACACAATGGCACTCTAGCCCGGGCAATACAGTGAGACTCTGTCTCAAATAAAAATAAAATAAAACAAAATGCTTTTTGCCATACTTGTTTCCATATTATTGTGAATGATTTTGTATATAAATAA
>RJWJ010034525.1:0-17207 GCA_004363605.1 Indri indri | reverse complement strand
AGGAAATTAAAACCCAGACACCACTGCATTATCCTGAAATCTCACACAGCGCTCCAGTAAGGCCTAGATACTCGAATTGTGCTCTGTTGAACAAAAGCTCACGGGTCATTTAACTTCCTGATAGTTTCATATTCAGAATGAGATATGCCAATAAAAACATAATGAAAATATTAAACACGTTGTATGAGATGAGATTACCCCCCAGAAAAAAAGGGCAAAGAAAAATAAAACCTCCGAAAAGAATTAGACTTGTTTAAGCGATGTTGAGGCGCCTCCTGCTGGCATATCTGTGTATTACCCAACTCTAACCCACATTCCTTGACTGTTTTGGTAAAATTTGGTTGACGCTTTTCTTTGGGGGTATGAATTATTTCTAGATTTTATGTCTTTATATATTTCTCTTATGGTTTCCATGCTTAAATAGGTAGGTTTTTTTGTCGTTGTTTTACTTGAGATGGTGTAAAGGCAAGTTAAACTCATTCTCCAGTTTCTTCCTTGCTTCTTACTCTGTCAAACTTTTCCTTCTTTCCCTTTGCTCTGTGAACTTTTCATCGCTCCCTGTCTGGCCATTCTGTCCTCCTTTTGAGGGCCACGGCTTTGTTTTTTTAACCAATTGATCTCACTTCCTGTGAGGTTTGGGTTTTGTGGGACTTGGCGACAGCCCTTCTGTGACATGCCTTTGGCTTTTTGCCTGTGACTTCCCTCGGGGGTGTCCAGCAGAGCCCCAGGCCGCAAGCTGACCTCTCTCTGCGGTTCTGGATGGCGAAAAGCTTGTGTACATTAGATCATCCTCTTTCTCCATGAACTGTACAGTCAAGGATTTAAGATATGCCGACTTTCTCATCTTCCATAGAGTAATCGGAATGCTGATTCGAATATCCTAGAACTAATTTAGAAATAAAAGACTCAGATGTGAGAAGTATCATGCATGTTCAGAGGTACACATTGAAATTAAAATGATGTATTAATAGTTAAGCAAGCATAGGATTTTTTTTTATTATATGGAATATAGACTCGAGTCTTTTATCTGAAGTATTAATATTATATTTGTAAACCATATTTATTTTTAAAAATCTAATACATTGAAATAATTCCTAACGTGGCCTATAGGAAATGTTTATCAAGATAGAATAAAAGTTGCATACTCTTTTTTTGACGTTATTTAAGTTATAGTGCTTGAAACTACTGCAATTGCAGTACACCAGTGTAACCTTTTATGCAGGATTGACTTCTAAAATTGTAGTTGTCTCCCCAAAATTTTCTGAAGGACTTCCCTTTCCCACCCCAAGCTGGGCTCTTAACAGCTTTTTGCTCCCTCTGTGTGCCTGGAAAGTTGGTAGTCTAGGACAAAAATCTCTAAGAAGACAGAAATTTAAGTTTAAGTCTGCCCTGGGCTTTGTAGCATAAAAAATTAATTAAAACTCTTGCTATAATCAGTCTTCCATATGTAGAATATTTTTACCTTCTTGATTGGTCTTTAAAAGATGTTAGTCTTTGGAAGTTAAGAGTGTGCATTTTCTTCACTCCTTATAGAGGGAGCACCGCTGTTAGTTACTATTCTTGGAGGTTGTAGCTTTAAGGATCTGAAGCCAACCGTGATCTCTTAAGCTGTCTCTAATCTTGCCAGCCTTCCTAAAAGAAGTCTGTGCTCATCTCCAGAGAGCTAACTTTTTGGATACCCTGTCAGCGACAGGCTAGAAGGCAGAATTTTTCCACTCCACACTCAGATATGTAATCCTGTGTATCATCACTTAGTTCTTAACCCAGAAAAATATTATGCCAGCAAAAACATTAACCTGCACTTATTTTTAATAAGTAAGACAATTCTAGAGCCATCTTATTTGAAATAAATTATCCCCGAATTTAATGAAAAGTTTGTAAGTGTAAATTAAAACTTAGGATGAAAATAAGTGGAAGGGTGAGAGAGAAAGGCCTTCTGTCAGAGAAGTGGCCTGGGATGGTCCCAGCAATGACCCAGACCCTTCCCCAGACTCAGTTTATTATCACCAAAAAACACAGCGTGTTAGTCCACACAATCCAGTGTCATTTAAAATGTAATCTCTTTTAGAGTACTTGAATCAAACTTTCCCTGTGAAATCAGAATTTCTTTTGTTTCTTCAAGTGGCAAATGAATTATTTTGGATACATAAAAACACTGTTTAGTTTTAATATGAGTAGTGCTATGTGGCAACGTGTACAAGGCACTACATAAAAACTTTTTTCCCTTTTTGTTGTAGTGTTTCTAAGACCTCAGAGAAATTTGGAATCTATAGACCCTCAGTTTACGATCCGGAGGAAAATGGAACAGATGCGAGAAGAAAAAGAGCTGGTGGAACAACTCCGTGAGGTACCCAAGAAATATTATGTAACTAAAGAATAATTTTCAGAAGTGAAGGAACATTCTATATTTTTTAAAAATAGGGCCAGGCACAGGGGCTTGCGCCTATAATCCCAGCATTCTGGGAGGCCGAGGCAGGAGGATCACTTGAGGCCAGAAGTTTGAGACCAGCCTGGGCAATATAGCGAGACTCTGTCTCTACAAAAAAGTTAAAAAGTTAGCCAGATCTGGCGACACATACCTGTAGTCCTAGGGTCTTAGGAGCCCGAGGCGGAGGATCAGTTGAGCCCAGGAGTTCCAGGTTCACAGTGAGCTGTGTTGATACCACAGCACTCCAGCCTGTCTCTATTTTTTAAAAAAATAGGACTTTGAAGTATTGCAAACAATCCTAGTTTCAAATCTAGCTAGGTCACTTACTGACTGACCAATATTGGGCAAGTCATATAAGAACGCTGAGTCTCAGTTGCTTCATGTACTAAAAACTAGTTCTAATCCACCTCAGTGGAGTTTTGTGAGGGATATATTAATATGAGATAATGTAAGGAGAAAGACTTAATACATATGTATAAATACTAGCACTATTTTAATTCAGGTATACTTTAAAATAATGCCCTATCACTTATTTACTTAATAATAATATTCCATTAATTTAAAGGTGTTTAGAGTTATCCTCACTTTGTACCCCAAACTGATCAGAGCTTTTAAATTAATCATTCAGTGGACAAACCATCTGAGTTCCTACCAAGGATGAAGTCATGTGCTGGGTGCCACTGAAGATTTTAAGCTTGGCGATGGCAGGGACCATGGCTGTCTTATTCCTGTTGCATTTCTCAGTTCCTGGTGGGCACTCTGTAAATGGTTGTCCGCGTGGGAGATTAAATAACAGCACAGGGAAGAAGACATTGGTGTTAAAGGCAGCACGTTATGAATTTCTACATAAGTTCTTTATGTTCCAAGAGAGGTATCATAGCTCTGAACTAGAAGAGTATAAGAAATCTTTTTGGAGGAGATAGATTTATATTAAATCTCCTTTCAGTAACAAATGTTTATTGACTGCCACTCAGGCAGGCAGTATTCTAGGCAGTGAACATGGAGAGAACAGGAAGGTCCGTGCCGTTATGGAGCTTATAGTCTATTGGGAAAAGATAGTAAATAAGAAGGAAACAAATTAATATGCAATTTCAGATAGTATTGAGTTATACAAATGAACAATGAATCCTATGAATAAAATGTAAATTAAATTAAGGTAGGCTGGCATCTTTGTTATGGCAGGCGGTACTCTGTATATCGTCTAGCAGGTGGTCCAGAGGAAAGAATTTAAAAAAAAAAACCTTTCGCCACGACTTGAAGCCATGGTGGTTGATTCAACAAGCATGAGGGGAAAGCCAGACCTGTCATTTGCCCAAATATTTGGATATGCTGTAAACTTGGAAGGCGAACTTTCCAAGATCTATGCAAATAGGACCAGAAGCTAAGATATGCCTCTCAATGAGTGATACCTTATAATTTTATCTTAGGCATGGGTCATATTGATCAGTTATGTTTTAATTTAGTGATATAAAATTAGGGACTGAAAGAGTACTTTTAAAAATGTGTCTACAAACAGTACGGTTCAGAAAGAGATTTATACAACACTATTCTATGATAGGCACTGTTTTTTAAGTTTTCATGTATTTTAAATCACCAAATTAATTCATCCCTTCATAGGCTATTATCCTGTTAAAAGAAGCTTCTGTTGCAAAGCAGAAACTTTTATCTGAGGTTTTAAAATTGATTTACAAGAGGATGGACTAGACATATTTTTCCCTATTCCTCCCACTAAATACACTTAAACCCCTAGACGTTATATATAAAGTAAACGTAAGAACACTCGGAAAGAGAAGAAGGCAGACTGGCCAGGGTCCCTGGAACTTGAGGAACAACATGAGAGCGAGCTCCATGGGCTTGCTTTTTGCCTCCTACATCTCAGACTTGGAGGGATCCTCGTGGTGATGAGAATGTTGTGTGTCTTGACTCTATCAGTGTTGATATCCTGGTTGTTTTTTTGCAAGTCGTTACCATTTGAGGAAAACTGGACAAAGGGTATATGAAATCTCTCTCTATTATTTCTTACAAATGCATATGAATCTCAAATTATCTCAAAATCACAAGTTTAATTTTTTAAAAAAGAACAAAAATTGATTTCTCAACTAAAACATAGTCTAAAAGGCATCCTGTAATCCCTCTTCTGCCCGGTGCAGACCATCTGAACCAGTCGGATTTGGTTTTTATTTATCAATTCATTCTGTTTGTATATTTTCATCGCCAAGGCTGAGGAAGCGTTGAGCTCAAGAAGCGATTCCATGATTCCTTTCATTCTGCTAATTAAAAATTTTAGACACAACTGAATGTCTTTTTATGCAGAGGGATTTTCAATATTATTGGAAAAGATGTAAATAATGTCAGCGTTTTCTGGACATTCTTATCCTCATCACCCATAATGAAACGAGTGCCTCAGTTTGTAAATACCTATAATTATATTTTACCCTTGGTTGCCTCAGTGTCGATAGCAACTGGCTTCCTTCTGATTCCCCCGACAGAGCATCGAGATGAGGCTGAAAGTCAGTCTGCACGAGGACCTGGGGGCGGCGCTCATGGATGGCGTCGTCCTCTGCCATCTGGTCAACCACATCCGCCCACGGTCCGTTGCGAGCATCCATGTCCCCTCACCAGCAGTTGTAAGTAACACCATATAAAGGGAAACTAACCTTGACCTAAAACATACCCTTTTGGGGCAGTGTTGTTGGTTCAGGATGCCAGTGGTATCACTAGGACCTTGCTCAAATCATTTCTGTTGAGCCCCAAACCACCTTAAGAGCAGAAAAGGAACGAAGGAATGGGTCTGAATATAGCTACATTTTTACTGTAAAAAGGAAGATTACTTAAAAAGAAATATGTAAATGACATAAATGTAATTTTATTTCAAATAGCAAGCAAATCACTTTAAAGAAATTACTGATTGAGGTGCTAATTTTAAGATTATAGGGACGTAAATTTTCATTTCTCCCAAGGGATTATAATGAACAGTGAGAAGTCTTTTCAGAAAGCTCCTTTTGGTCAGTCCCTTCCCTTCTAGATGGAATCATCTTTGGAGATTTTAGGATAGCCCTGAAAAGATGTGAATTCTTGGTCAGTCAGTTATGATTTCAACAATTTCTTGATCAGTCCCTGGCTCACAGACATGTGGGTGATACTGGGGACAGTGGGGAAGGTGGACGTCAATGAGACTCCATAATGCCCCCCAAATCTGCGTCTCCACTGTAGGGGAGATAAAGCCTGCACGCGGGGTCCTCTTGCCAGACATCACAGAGCATGTTAGGAGCCACGAGGGAGCTACAGAGTCAGTTGTATGGTCGTTCAGGTGAGAGTGAAGCAATCAGGGATGGGCTTGTCTTTGAAGCTTACATGTGGTTTCACTTTAGACAAACAGAGAAGAATTTCTGCTCACACTATTTGCTGTTTGTTAGAAGATGCAGAAGAGTTTCAGAGCTAAGAATGCAAGATTGGGATTAAAATCCCAATTCTATGTCTAGAATACATACAACTTTGGGCAAGTTATGTATCCTCTCTTTAACTCGATTTGCTCTTCTCTATAATGGAAATGTTCTTGTGAGGATGAAATGAGGTGCTACATATAATATATACATATAAGCCATTATTATCATTAGTGTTTATAGGGCCGATTTTAAAAATCTGGAGCCCCTAATCTCAAAATACAGTGCTCATAAAATGTCCTGTAATTGATGTGTTTGGAGAAAGCTCATGTGACACCCCTGCGCCCTCCCCTCTTCCCCAGGAAAGCCTCACAGTGGCGTTATTTGTCCTACTTCCTTGGCTCTTGGCAGCAGGAAAAATGAGCCGATGATCCCATTTCAGCTGTTACTTTCCTTTCTATAATATTGAACACATTTTTTTCTTTCAGAAGTTTGACTACTTTTTTTGTCTCAGAAACATAGAGGGGGAAAAAAGACCAATTTGTCTTCTCTTTCAGATCTACCTCTAGCAGCCTGAATGTAGGACAGTAAATTCCGATCCATTGTACAGTGTGAAACTCTGCGGTATCTCTTTCAACTGGGGTCCAAACTGCCGTAGAGTTAGCGGAGCCGTGTGCCCAATTCTCGTGTAATAATTTTTCCCAAATTATGAGGGAAACACTATGGACTCCCTCGACTTCAATTTGCATGGACAATCAACACGTCACAAGGTGTAAAAGGACCCTGTGAATCATGTATCTGTACACCTTTGTGTATTTTATTCATTCTTCAGGGAAAATGCTACGATTTTTTAGACATCTTTTAGCTTTCACCTCTTTTCTTTTTTTTTTAAATAAAGTTTTCAGAATTGAAAAACTAATGGGAAATAATGCCTGATGGGTGAAAAGGAGAAAATAAAGGAAAGCAGAAGAAAAATAAACCATTTTTTATCCCACCACCCAAACACAACAACTGTTACCATTTGTAACATTTGAAACATTTGTATATTTTAAAAAACGTAAGTTTTTTAATGGTGAACTTCTCATACAGACCGTTTAGCTATTTTAAAATTTTATTGTTGAAACCTTTTTCCCCATGTCACTGAAATTCTTCACAAATATTCATTTTAATAACTGTAACATATTTTAGCCTATGTTATTATATTGTACTTTTTTATTTCAATAGATTTTAGAAGGTACAAGTGTTTTTTTGATACCCAGACGAATTGTAGAGTGGTGAAGTCAGGGCTTGCAGTGTACCCATCACCCTATAGTGTACTTTGTATCCAATAAGTAATTTTTAACCGTTAACCCTCCTCCCACCTTCCCTGCTTCTGAGTCTCAAAAGTCCGTTATACTCCTCTGTATAACCAGGTATACCCATCATTTAGCTCCCACTTATAAATAAGTAATGTGGTGTTTGTTTTTCCATTTCTCAGATACTTCACTTAAGATAATGGCTTTCAGTTCCATCCATGTTGCTGCAAAAGACATTATTTCATTCCTTCTTACAGCTGAGTAGTACTCCACGGTGTATATGTACCACATTTTCTTTATCCACTCATCAGTTGTTGGGCACTTAGGTTGATGCCGTATCTTTGCAATTGTGAATTGTGCTGTGATAAACATAAGAGTGCAGGTGCCCTTTGTATAAAATGACTTGTTTTCCTTTGGGTGGACACCCAGTGGTGGGATTGCTAGATCAAATGGTAGGTCTACTTTTAGTTCTTTGAGGAACCTCCATACTATTTTCCGTAGAGGTTGTTCTAATTTACATTTCCTTTTGGTTGGCATCTATTTCTGGATAGCTAGTGTGTTCCTTTGTGGGTGTTGAAGGAGCCTGCTTTTTCATATTGCCAGAGTTCTTATGCTGGTTCCTTCTCATTTGGAACAGCTTTGCTCACTTCAAAACAGATATCTTTGCAGTTCACCTGCCCTACTCTGCTGGTAACTCTGCTGTTGAGTGTAGGGAGAGAGAGGTTCGCTGCCTTTCAGCTCATGCAGGTAGGTGCTCACTATGGTGTTGCTGGCAATTCGGGTTGGTTGGACCTCAAACCCCTGGGAGAGTGTTGAGGTGCCAGCAATAGTGGACTAGGTTAGGTAATCCCCACAGTTTCCAGGCCCCTGGATAGTGTGTGCTTGAGTCCTGGGGCAACCAGACTAAGACCAGCTGCAAACTCGCCCTCAAGCCTCCCTGAGTTGAGGCGCGAACTGTGATAGTGAGGGGTGGGGTGTTCTCTTGCTGGGGAAGAATGCTCAGGCAGGAGGAGGGCAGATGCATGGTGAGCCTGTGACAGGAGGGGACTCTCCCCTTGATGAGCTTAGCCGAGGCTATGGGACTCATGAACTACTCACACCTCCTCTCTCAGCAGTGACAGTGGTCCCTGTCCCTCAGGGAAACAAAAGCACCCAGATTCTCAGCTCCCACCCTGGCCCCGCTGCAGCGGAGGTGGGGGGCAGCTGGGCCTGCTGTGCAGGGCTGCCAGACCCGCTGTGGGCTGTGGCTGAAATGCTGCAGTGGGGAAGGCGTGGTTGTGCCAGGGACTTGCCCCCTGGGAGGGTGGGCTCCTCCTAGCAGACACAGGCAGCTTCAGGGAGGACTACTGTCCCTCAGGGCAGACAGTAGGTTTCGTCCTTGGGACACATGAAGGCACTTGCTGTGGCTTTTTGGAGGGAAAGGAGTGAGCCCCAATCTCTATGGGATCCTGGGTGTGATGAGTTCTCTACAAGAGGTGGGGTAGCCACTCCCAAGTGCCCCGACTTAATTGTCCCCTGTGGAACCTCCACCAGTCCTGAGCAGAAAGAGCCATGGCTGCCTTAGCAGCAGTGGGCTGGGGAGGGGAGGAGGAGGAGAAGGTTCCGAACGGTGGAAAGCTGGTGCCCTAGTCTCCTCTGTCCTGTGGGGCCCTCTGGCATGTTGCTTACTCCTGTCAGCTGGATGTGGCCCGCCCTGAATGCCCAAGCACCAGGAGACCCACAGTTCCCCTGGACTCACCGGTCCCACAGAGCTGCTGTGGTCCAGGTGGCTGCTGGGCAGCGCTGGCTGTGGATCCAGTGATGCAGAGACCAAGGGCTGAGATTTCTGGGTTGAGACAGCTGCAGAAACACGGCCTGTTCGTGATGGGAGGGACATAAGCAGCACCTTCCACACAGAACTCAGGAGTGGTGAGCAGAGTACTGTTGGGGGTGTATCTACCCCTGCAAGCCTAGCACTGGCCGTCCCACAGCTCACCCACGCCAAAAGCTCGTGCTTGGGGGCAGAGGCGGCTACGTCTGCAACGTTGGGTAGTTGGAAGAGCGGGGGTCCTTGTCTCCACATCCTTTCCCGGGCTCCAGTGCTGCTTCTGCTCTAGGGTGGGTTCACTCTCCCACCCTACAGACTTGTCTCTGCACTCGTATCTCTACTTGGAGGGGTGCAGCAACTTCGGATCACGAGGCAGGTGCTCTCTGGTGCAGTAAAGTGCACACTCTGCCCTCCCCTGCTCTAAAAAGCACTTGCGGCGCTTCCCAGACCCCCTTGGGGCAGCCTGCCCTGCAGTTCAGAACTCCGGAAACGCTGCTGCTTTCCCAAGTCTTCGGGTGCCTCTGTGTTTGTCACAGTCCAAGCAGGTGCTGGGGAATGTTTGTGTGGAGGGGCCGGCTGGTCCCCAGGCTACTGCAGAAAGCTCAGGTGGGGGCAGGGCAGGCTGTTGGGGTTTGCTTGCTCCTGTGTCCTGCAGCAGCAGCAGCAGCAGCAGCAGCAGCAATATTTGTCCTTGGAGCACACGACAGTGCCCAGCTTTCTAACCCCACCCCCACCTCCCGTTAGGCAGCAGGGATGAGGATGCGGCTCTGGCCCCAGGCCAGGTGGCCACAGCGCTCTGGGTCTGGGCTCTCAGGATGGCGCCGGCTGCAGCGCTCAGGGCTCAGAAGCCTGCGGGACCTCGCTGTGCCCCGCTGCAGAGCAGGGCCACCGCACAGTCTCTGGGCAGCTCCGTGTGTTAGTCCGGAGGCCCCGGAGAGTGGAGGGGCCCTCCCGTAGCCAGGACTGTGCAGTCCACGGTGGGAGCGTGGAGCCTTCCCCACGTGCAGGCACTTCTCCTGATCCTGCCTCACCTCTCTCTCCTGTGCTTTCGGTGCCTTCCTTCGCTTCTCTCTTGAATCCCGCTCCTCTCTCGTAGACGATCTATCCAAAGGGGAGCGAATACCCGCTCGCTATTTCGCATCGGCTCCGCGGGAGAGGCAAGGCGCGGCTGCATCGAGTCAGCCATCTTGAACCGGCTTCCTGTGCAGTTTTCCTTTCTAGAAACGCAGTCTGTTTCTAAATGTCCGCTTACAAAAAGTTCTTGAGTGAGCATCTGGAAGCCCTTTGAGCCCAGGCCCAGCCACCTGGTCACAGCCGTAGAACCTGCTTTCTGTCTCTGGACTGTGCCATTGCTCTCTGCTCTGGGCGGGGCCCAGGCCGCTCTCTCCGCCTGGAAAGCTGCGCGCGCCCCGCGTCCCGCGTCTCCCCACCCTCCAGCTGCGCCAGCCCCCTCGTCTCGTCTCCCCGACTTCGCGTCTGCGGCAGGCAAGCCCCGCGTGACCCCTTAGGAATGGGTTTCCTCATTCGTTCTGTTTGTTTGCCATCCTAGCGACCCCATCACATTAAAAACTCTCCTGTATTATATTATAATTTCTTTTAACTTGCTAATATTTCCAGCTACGCCGGAGCTAAGTGGCCAGGAGGTTTGTATCTTTTGGCCCCACAGTTGTGTCTTTAGCACCAAGTACCTGACACATAGTAAGCAAGAAATACCATTACATCCGCGCTGCTGGCTCTGGGTGAGACTACCCTTATTATGGCCAGCATTAAGCATTCTCATTTTTCATCCATGAAACGGATACTGTCCATTTTTTATGCCAAGCTGAGGGAATACAGTGGTGAACAGAATCACTGTGATTGTCAATATGCTAAGAGGCTGTTCCTTAGACAAATGGATTTCTTCAGTCTTTAACAATTTGATAAGCAAACCAGTGGCATCTCAATTGGTGTAAGTGGTATAATTTTTGATTCTTTGACCAGTGGTGAGGTTGAACCTCTAGCCATTGCGTTTGTCACAAGGACTTTTCTACCTGAAGCTAGCGAGAATCTTAGAAGAGGCCCTCCCTCACTCCCGAAGATGGGGAATTATCTTTCTGTAGCTTGAAACACACTTTGCATTGACTTCTTCTGGACTGACCTAAGAACTTTGAAAGATGCGGGGCATCTTTGGAGCTTCAGAACAGAGCCTCCTAAATCTTAAGTAGATGAAGGAAGAGAAGGATCAGAGAGACAAATGCCCCTGATGCCCTGTCTGACAGGTCCACGACCTCTGCTTCTGTTACCCTCCTGTTGCATTCCTCAGGTCTGTTCCTACTGTTTGCCTGAGGCTTCATGCAATGGTCTCGTCCTAAGACGTGGGTGGGGAGGACGGACAAAGCCTCCCAAGCAGCTACTTGTCACATCTTTGTAGGTCTCTTATGAAGGGCAAGACTTCCTCTCTAGCCAAGATGCAAAGTATTCCTTTAGACTTCAACTAAATTGTTTTATATGACAGTAGGCTTTCTTGGCCTTTGAGTGGGGGGGGAGTCCTTTTCTTCTTTTTAAAGTAAATGCTTTACAAATTTAGATTTTGATGATCATTGGTTTGTGCCCCTATAAGATGGAATAAGAGTCATTTCATTCTCACTATTAACAGGACAAGGTGAGTGTTTATAACACATGGCTCCTACACCTACCCTATTGGGGTCAGTTATGCTTCTAGCTTTAAGGAAACTAATGGTGGAATATTAAAATACAGCAGGAAAGTGTTTAAAATATACCATGTAAAAATTATAGTATATGAATTAGATGTACCTGTTACCTATCCCACACCTTAGAGGTCATATACTGCCAAGGTTTTGTGAGAAGCTTTTGGTGAAGTCCTGAACATCCACCATTTTCATCACTGTTCACTTTGATGTTATCTCTTCCTAACTGGCTTTGGTGGGAAGATTAATTGGCCTGGTAAATTGAAACCCTATACATAGAAACATATTTGTTGATGGGGAAAGGTGATGTTTATGGTGTATTTTAAGTGAATTAAAACAGGTTACACAACAGTATGCTCCCCTAAAAACTGCATATGTGTGTGTGTGTATATATATATGTAGTGTATGTGTTTATATATGTATACACATATATACATATGTATGCAGAAAACTTTGCATAGTATTTATCAGTGTATAAACATCAGATACATGTATCTATATACATACATATATGTGTATATATATCTATGTATGCTTACACACACACACGCACACACACACACACACAATGTCTGGAAGAATACAACCCAAAATATTAACAGTCTTTATCACTAGATGGATGTTTTCCAGTAATTTTATGTTTTCTTCTATTTGCTTACATACTGTTTTCTTTTTCTCCAATAAACATGTTTTACTTGTGCCATTTAGAAAAGTTAAAATTTGACCTGTTATTAAAATGGTGTCTGTTTTAATACTATGTTATTTCTGTATGTTTGCATTTATAGCCCAAACTTAGCATGGCCAAATGCAGAAGAAATGTGGAAAACTTTTTGGAAGCATGCCGAAAATTAGGAGTACCAGAGGTAACATCAAACTTCGTTCAAATATCCATGTTTTAGTAAAAATTGTATTTAATATATGTGTTTGAACCATTGAATAGATTAAGCTTTATGTATTTTTTTACTCTCAACCCTTCTTAAAGAATAATATTGAATAAATATGTACAATTTTAATTCAAATTGTTCTATTGTGGTAAAATTAAAATGGCTTTATGCAGTATGTTCAATTCCAAGGAAAAAGGGAAAATAATTTAAGTAAATGTGAGATTCCAAACTTTAAAAAAAAATTAATCAGCTTGATTCTGTGAGAGCAGAAATTGCCGAGGCTGCAGGTGAGCAGGTTCCACGGGATAGCATTTTGGAGTTGATGGTTTTCTTATCCCAAAATCTTAAGCAAAGACATAGTTGCCTACTAATCATTGATTTTCATTCTCTGTAGTTGCATTTTGGGTATGTGGGTCAAAAAAAATCAACGCTGAAAATATTATAGTTAGTATTATCATTAATCATTATCATTAGTAATAACAATGTTTATATGTCGCTTTATAGTTTGTCGACTATTTGCACTTATATTTTATTCCTTTAGTTTGCTGAAGGCCCAACTGGCAATTCCATGTAGCAGCCTGGCTGTACATTTTGCCACATTTTTCCTCTCTTAAACTCGATCCCAGCCTCAGCCTCAGGCAGATGGTTAATTTGGGGGCCCTTAAAAACTTTGCTATTGGAACATAAAATGATTTCTTAGGGAGATATGAGCCAATCCGCTCAGAATTTGGGGGTAACCATATAATTGAGAAGTTTTATCATCATTGTGATAAACAGAAATGGATGGAAATTGTATTTCTTATGATTTCTTCTATCTTCCCTAATGCCCCAGGGATGATATAAAAAATCTATTACGTGGTACTGTTTTGAGCATGTGAATGAATTGCATTTCAGTATAATTCTACTCAGCGATAGGAGTTAGTTATTGAAATCGACAAAGCCTTTTTTCCCCCTCCCTTCCCTCCTTCCTTTCTTTCCTCCTTTTTTTTCCTTCCTTTCTTTCTCCTCCTCTTTTTTTTAGCTTAGTGGGATTCAAAGGTGGGGTTAGTGGTAGGCTTCAAATCTTATTTGAGGAAAAGGGTAGTATTATTAAAACATCTTTAAGTCAGAACTGTATCAATAAAAAGGAGCTTACAAATTCATTTTTTAAAAGAGTATAATTTTTACACAATGCACTAAATGTCTTTGTGATCAGTTTTGCTTTCAGCATTGTTAATCTGTGTCTCTATATTACATATGTACATTTTAATATTTCGCATACATTCTTGGCTTCGAATATCTGTGAAAACACAAACCTTTTATAATGATTTGATTCTGTCATGGGCTAGTAAGATTTCCCATGTGTGAAATCTTATACCAAAACTCTCATACCAAGCTTCAGATGATGCATTATTCGTGTCTGTGCTAGAAAGCACTGATGAGTTATGACCTAACCCCCTGCAATTTTTTAAAACTCATCAATTTTGGGGGGGTTACAGTGATACAAAATGAAATGCAAATGCCCTTAACCTTTTATTGTGAGTTAAGATTGGTAATTAGAATTTCCTTTTAAGGTGGGGAAAAGGAAATTAAATTACCATAAAAACACAGAGCAAAATTTATCATAATTTCTGAATTATGCGCCTAGCATAGTGCCCCTAGCACAAATAGGCAACTCGTAATTCCCAAGAAGGTTGAAATACAAGGAGCATGAATGACCTTTTTTGCCAATGACCCAGTTAACTATGCTTAGTAAGAAGTATATCACTCAGGATATTTTTGAAATTATCTTTAAGGCTCTAGGTGATTTTCAGGTTTGCTGTGTGTGTGTGTGTGTGTGTGTGTGTGTGTACATACTTGTACGTGTACATACGTATCCATCCGGATGGATAATCCACTAGCATTTTGCTTGTGACTAGACTTACTTTAGATTTATTGCTACTGGAAAAGTCTGTTAGCAGTTGAATTTCTTTAATGAGAACGTTAAAATAAATAAGGAATATTTTGTGTACAACCAGAAATTCCCAACTGCAAAGCAATTGGCAAATTGTCCTGTATGTGCCAAACTGCATGTTTTCATCTCACAGAAAGCGTGAAGAAACGTTTTCATCAAGGAACATAGCACTCAGTTAGGGATCAGATGACCTCCTCCCCCTTAGATATTTATACTTCTCTCACTACTTAGGGGAGTTGATGTTTGAGTGTAAGTGTGTCACAGTACAATTGATGATTTACACTGAAAATATATTAATAATTGAATCACAAGACTACTTGCAGAAATTCTCCATCTACAATTAGACATGTTTAAACACTGGTATCTAAAAAAAACAGAGGACCTATATCATTACTTTTTCTTACTGCATCAATAAGAATATTTGGGTAATAAAATATTCATTGATTTTTCCAGTCATCAGCATAATTAATCCCCTCTAATTTGCAAGCTTTTCCCACTTCTCCATCCATAACTTATCTACACATAACACACAAGCCATGGAGACCTTGAGTTCTGCATTTTCTAAGCTAAATATCTAATTGACAGTGATAAATCATCCTGCAGATACGGAAGAGTCACAGCTGTGCCCTGAGCTTGTGTGTGTTGCCCTTTGTAATAGAATCGGTTGGAAACGACAAACTAAAGTCAGGGTCAGCAGTTTGTATGATTTTATCAGGTTCATATAGATGGAATACAGTAGCCGAGCAGATTTAGTTAGATTATTACCTGTGAAGTAATACGATGGGATGGAAACAATTTTAAAATTGTTTTGATTGTTATAGTTTACTGCATTTTTCTTTAGCAGTCCCATGAACACAACCCGAGATACTTGCTCCAGGGCTGGTCAAGGTTTATGAAACATTTGTATGTGCTACAGCAGCCAGAGCCGCAGGACCACTCTGTGGTTTCTCTAATATCCAGGAAATGTGTCAAGCAGGATGTGGCAGTATAGCACCTAAAGTCACTGAATAAATAGTGACTAAATAGAGATTAGTGAGTGAGACTGTCTCTCAGTGGTATTTTAAGCTTGCTTTTTACAGTAGGGTAGTAGAGAGGGGGTCTGGTGTGACTTATTTATAAATGTGGCTTCTCAGAATTGGCTGCATGCAGAATTACAGGCGGCATAAAGCACCATTCCACATCCCTTTGTGGTGGTAACGCCTGCTGGTCACACTGCAGCTGTCGTTGGCCTCTGGTGTAAGCTTAAACTTGGCCTTGAAGACAGGCCTTGGTGAGCTTCCAGATTCTTCAAGATACAATCTTTATATCACCTAGGAATCTGATTCCAATTAGGGCTTGGAATCATGAGGTTTTTATGAATATACTGAGGCTTCCTTTGCCTTTTCTGGGTCAGCTTGTGCCATGCCTGACCTCTAACTAACCTCTATGTAGCAGATTCACGAGTGGCTACTAGGGGTTTCCAATTTAGGGCTGTTAGTAGATCCGAATTTAGGGCTGTTAGTGTTGTCTCGGGTTGAGAGAGAGCTCCGATTAATGAAGCATTAAAAGTATGAGAAAGCAGATATTTATTTGGTTCTCCAGGGAAATTTTTCTACTCAATTTTAAATAGGAGCCTTGGTCTCAGAGCTCTGTGAGGTTTAAGGTCTTTAATTTAACAGATTTGCCCTCTTAAGATGAGGAGGGGACTTAGAATGGAAATGCACGTTGTTGTCTAGCTGCCAGCCCTTCATCTTCCTTGGTATCTCTAGAGAGAAAATAGAGAATTAAAGGCAGCAACTCAATCGGCAGTGGCAGGGTTCTTGGCCGGCGATGACCCTTGCTTGCCTGTCTGGGCAGCCTGGGGGTTTTTTCAAGACTGTAGGAAGTGGAAGGTTTTCACTCCATGTGCACAAGAACAGGTCACTTGGGGCCCCTCAGCTTCCACATCAGCCAAATGAAGTTAAAAATAAAATCCTAAAGTATATTCAGATGTGAACAATGATTGTGTGGCTGTAACTGGAATTATGGCTGAGTCGTTTCTGTCTTTTCAGTACCTTTCATATTTGCATTTTTGTTGTGTTTTACAATGACATTTTATATTTGAAAGTAATAGTAATAACTTTCCTACTTTACACCTGTTGTGAGAGTTCAGGAAATTATACATGTGTAACTGATCAAAAATTTTTGTTATTGAAACACAGTCTATGTATTAAGTCTACTATTTTTCTTGGCTTTAATCTTGAGAAAAGGAGAAATGAGTTCCTTATCCTTTTTGAGCCTTATGCCTCTTTTTCTTCCCTAAATAAATGATTTTAGTATTAATTTAAATCACAGCTAACATTTTTTTGGGGGGGATGAGATTCTTATTACAAGATTTAATTTTGCACTTATATTGGTTAATTCTGAGGTTGAATAATCAGAGGTACAGACTGACAGGTTATTATTTTATGAACATGAATTTTTTAACTCATAATTAATTAAAAAAGAGCCAATCTCTAGCTTGTAAAATCGGTTGCATCTTTCATAGCTAGCATATGTTTGCTGTTCATGTTAGCATCCTTTCCCAGGTGTATGCCCCCTGGTCACCTCTGGTCAGTGGTATGACAGCCTTTCTTATGCGCATATTCAAGAATAAAGCATTTTAGAAGCAGCATCTTAAAAAACTTTTAAATTACATTTCCAAATAAATTAGCATACCAATATTAGGTTATCCTCTAAGTCCATAAAATTGGTAAATAGTTGTCATATATTTGGAGAAAACTGGAAATCCTCCCCCGCCTCTTCTCTCCTCTCTGCCAAATTATATTATAC